>SRQG01000156.1:0-64389 GCA_018360325.1 Claviceps aff. humidiphila group G2b
CCCCCCCCCCCCCCCCCCCTCGTCGTGCTAAACTCTGACACGATACATAGAAAACTTTTCGACTAAAGGTGAAATACAATGTGAAGCGATCAAGCGTGACAGCACAGTCTACTCCGCCACCGGAGACGGAAAGATTCCGTTCATTTCTGTGACTGACGTTGCACGCGTTGCGGCTTGCGCACTCACGGCAGAAACGCTGAAGAACTCGGACCACATTCTTCTGGGTCCAGATTTGCTGAGTTACGACGAGGTAAGAAGGTTCAGTGCGAGTGTTGTAAACTCTATAACTGAGAGTCCAATCCAATAATGGTTCTGATCCATTATCCATAATCTGAATGGCCGACACGAAAATTCAACGACTAACAAGATAATCGTAGGTGGCACAGGGGCTTACCGGAGTACTGGGCAGGAAAATCACCCATACGAAAATGTCAGAGGGTGAGCTTGCAGAGAAGCTGATGGAAGAGAATGTGACGCCCGAAGAAGCATATATGCATGCTGCAATGGACTCGATGATAAAGTCAGGGTCGGAGGCAAGGAAGGTTAGTGATGAAGTAAGAGTGTGGACTGGCGTTGAACCCCGAGGCTTCATCAATTTCGCACTGAGCGCAAAGGCAGCTTGGCGTTCAAGGGGGTGAACTACAGTTTGTTCTGAAGGGTGCAGAATTTTAGAACCGTACCGTGCCTACTCGAGATAAAGATTTCCATACCATGCACTCTCGTTGTTCCAGTGTCGGACTGTCGGTCGTGACTGGTTTGTGTACTGTTCGTCCACTGTCCAGGCCCTGATTGTGAACAGTGAGAATGAGCGTTTGGGGAGTGAATGAACATTGAAAGATTATTTGATACAACACCACGTATAGCAAAGTAGACCCAACGTGAGAGTCAACCTAATCTACCTCGCCTAGCGCATGATCCATGAACTACGCCAACTTTAATTCATAAATTGCGACGTCGCAGCCCTCATTTGTCCATACCATTCCCTGATCGACTCCAGAGTCCATGAAGAGCTTTTGACGCTCTTTTTCGTCATACTTGTAACTACATGCGAACCGTACCTTTTCCTCTTTCTTTACAATGATGTTCTGCAGCAAAGACCCCAGACAGACGTCCTCAAAGCGTGGAATCAGCGAAGCCTCATGTCTTCCAAGCGCAAAATTCCATTCGCTGAGGTAATACCAGTCGTCCGGTTTCAGATTACAAGACAACACCTGTTCGTCAATGGCATTATCGACTCGATCGCAGAGGAGTGTCTTGGCGAACGTTAAAGCTTGCAAGGCAAACGGCACCACTCCATCGCTCGTGTATGCTCTTGTAACCTTTGTCGGCACCTTGCAACTGTCAAGACTCAGCAAAATAGAGCTCTTGTTCTTGGATGCCCCTGTAAGTGCATGGTTGGCAATGTTCTGAAGGAAAGCCGCTGCATTTTGGCGCGAGAAGTTTCCGATGGTTAATCCCAGCAGCAGCACGCAGTGAGGCAGATCGCGAATCTCTGGCGTCTCATTGATCCAGCGTAAGCCGTCCTCGAATGTGCCGTGTAGGCCAGCGAAACGGACGTGGCGAAACTTCGAGGATGGAATCTCCTCGAGGGTTGACGCTAATTGAGGCGCACTGATATCAAGCGCAAAGTACAAAACGTCTTTTTCTTGCGCTTCTAGTGCCTCTAGAAGGTAGCCGACCTTTTCAAGATTACTTGCTCGATTTACGACAACGTCAGTTTCAGAATCCTGCATTCCCCTTACGGTTCGGCAATGATAAGAAGACGAAGACATTCCAGACGCAAACAGAAGAACTGCAAGTGACTTACGCGCTACCAAGGTCTAGAACTACGCTACTTGGAGCAATAGATCGTGCTATATCGCTTCCCCCTTGCTTCAATATCTCGATCTCCTGGCGTCGAGGATAAAAGTCTGGCTGGCGGGAATGATGATTCCAGTGCTCCAGTCCTTCATTGGAGTAGAAAAGAAGAGCAGGGAGAGTTTTCGGTTGGCTCGTTAAGCCCGTGATAATTTGTTCGGGAAGGGAATCCTCCACACGATTTGAACGGATGTCGATGACTGGGAGAGCAGACATCCTGAAATTGTATTTGGAACACTTGAAGGTTTGAAGTGGTAGATTGCCACGAGATGGACAGCAGCAGGCTTTGAACAGGCCGAACACTCCTGTTAAATGCCAATTTAGCCTTCCATGGATATCTTGATTGCTCTTGTCGATGTCTTGTCTCCGTCACGACTCACTGCCTCGGCCGTCTGATTCTTTATCATCTCTTCACACAACGTGTCAATCAGTCGAAACTCAAGAGTCAAACCCTTTGGAGTACAATTAGCCAATCCCCCCGCAATACTTGGCTCACCTGTACGACGAGCGAATCATGATACACTTCTGCATATTCGTGCAGATTCCAAAGGCAATAGATGCTATCTTGAGACTTGATAAGTTGATAGCTCTGTCATTTCATCCCGATAAGACTGGACGCTTTGGCACGGAAACCTCGACGCTTCCTGCAAATACCTTCTGCATCCCAGACTTCACTACCGACCCCTAAACTAGTCATGAAAAGATGACTAGGATCCCACGCGGCTTTTGTGGCAGCGAGCCGCGCATAGTTGTCAGCGCCCCAATATCTGGCCTGAAACTCCTTCTCTTGAGGATCCCCCAAGTTACGATACGAGATTTTAGCGGTGGGATCTATGGAATAAAGAACAGGAACATCTCGAGCGGTGAGATTATCTAAGGCCGAGAGCTTCCCCTCTACGGACGGTTCGACTGCCCGAACCAACGTCACCAATTGGGCAGCCTCACGCCAGGCGGGATGGAGAGCAATTTCGATGGCAGTGTTTTCGGAGACACGACCGCCCAGATTACTAGTGAAGAGTATGTCGTTGGGGTTCAGTGTCAATTCTGAAAGCTTACTCGCAATCAGTGCCGGCCCGTCGGTTGCGTGAAATATGGCGGCAGATATCAGCACAGTTGCTTCCAGGATGCCGTAGTGAGGAGGATACATGTCCGGCTTCATACGAAGCTCTGAGCTTGCTTTTCTCTGCACTCTGACAGACGTTGATGCTGAAATACCATGAGTCTCTAGGGATTTTGCCTCTGAGCGGAGCAGCTGGATCGCGTGCGTCTCGTCGGTCAGGTTTGCAAAGTGAAGCTCCAATCCAGCTTGGAGAAAGTCCTTGGTCGGTGCCGATATGACTAGCTGACCGGCTACATGCAAATTATTGAATCGTTGCAGCAGGCGAAGAAGCTCATGCACTCCCTCTTTCCAAAACAGGACGTTTGCGGCCGCTGCCTCAATCGTTGTGGATGTGACCGTGACAGGATCGTCAGGAAATACTCGGACTGTGGCTTCAGTCACAACTCCAAATGTCCCTCCTCCACCACCCTTCAGGGCCCAGAACAGGTCTTGATTGGTGTCTTCATTGGCCGTAACCAGGTCACCCTAAACCTTCTGGATCAGCTTCAGACTTTCGGAATCTTTCGCATATATACTCACATTCGCAGTCACTACCTGATATTCCAAGACCTGATCTACAGCAAGGCCTCTGGTGAAGCTGTGGATGCTGGAGACACCACCGCCTTGCAAAAAACCTCCTACTGCGCCCACGGTAGGACACTCACCTCCCAAGATTGTGTAACCATTCTTGGCACCATGAGCGTATGCTTGCCACTGCATGACCCCAGCACCCAATGTGACGGCAGGCCCGCGGCCCGTAGCCGATCCTCTCGCAATAAAGTTCTTGTGTAGGGATATGTTCTGGAGCCGGCTAGTATGTATCTGGAACGAACCAGGAGCACTTGATCGTCCGGCACTGTCGTGGCCCGTATTCTTGATCACCAAGCGCAGATCATGACGGTTCGCGAATCTAATCGAAGCCTGGATATCGGAGGTTGACCGAACAACGGCCGAGTAAAGTGGAAGCCGGCCTTGAAGGCAAACTGATTGGCGCCGCTCCATCGACGATGTGGTATAAGGACAGAATTGCTCCACGCTGTTGCCGGTTTCCCAGATCCAATCCTGGAGCGTATCTTGATCGTGATAGCGGATTAGAGTAATTCGTTATCCATTTTCGATTGTGGGGATGGTAGCTTACGAGGATTAGAGGCTCGCCAGCCGCTGTCGATGACTAGACTCGATAAGTTTGCACACGCAGTGGCATCGTATTCTGAGCCATGACAGACAGAAGCCACCGGTCTGATGTGTACCAGGCTTCCCTGCAGGGAGTCGTTCAAAGCGTGCCAATCGGCCGCGCTGGGCCAACATGGCTCCCAAGGCCGGCATCGACAGCGACTTGACGGCGCCCACAATACGGATGTGATGAGAGCAAAGCAGGCCACGGGGCCGAGAAGGTAATACATTGCCCGGTTCGCTGCGAGCAGAAAAGGAGGAGAATAGTGCGGAGCCTGTTGTTGATCAGCCCCTTCAATTGCACAACTCAATTATACAACTGCTGAATGAGTAAATCTAAATGCGCCCCAGAGCACCTCTGTAGCTTTGCTTTATAATGAGAATTGTTTGTATTCATTCGACGTAAGCTCGTAGAGGAGTTTGTTGATATTTGTCCACGAAAGTTTCATCTCAGGTAACACATGAGTGCGTCCAGGCAACGCAGCAATGCGCGAACTATCTTTGATGCGAAAAAAAAAGATCCCTTTCAGATAAAGTTAAGGCTTGTTCCGATCCATTGATGCCGCAAACCAGTCCTGGTCGTCCAAACTCGTGCCGCCCTCAAAAAGATATGCCGTCCATGACGTCCAAAGTATTCGCCATCACGGGCGGTGCTTCTGGAATTGGTGCGGCGACTTGTCGACTACTCGCCGAACGCGGCGCTGCCGTCATCTGTCTGGCGGACGTCAGTAGCACCAATTTCACCTCCCTACAAGAGTCCCTCGCCAAAATCAACCCATCTACTCTTGTCCATTGCACCGAATTAGACGTCAGATCGGCCGACAAGGTGGACCAGTGGCTACAAAGCATCGTTTCTACCCACGGAGATCTACACGGCGCAGCTAATGTGGCCGGCATCGCACAGGGAGCGGGTCTACGAGCCACGCCGACGATTCTCGAGGAAAATAACGCCGAATGGAGCCGTATTCTAGACGTAAACCTGAATGGAGTCTTCTACTCGACGCGCGCACAAGTGAGGGTCATGAAGGATTTGCCGCCTGGCCATCGCAGCATCGTCAATGTGGCGAGCATTGCCGCCTTCTCGCATGTGCCGGATGTCTACGCGTATGGCACTTCCAAGAGCGCTTGTGCGTACCTTACAACTTGCATTGCTGCCGATGTCTTCTGGTCGGGCATTCGCGTCAATTGTGTTTCTCCAGGTAAAGATGTCGAATATCTTGTGTTGTTGCGCTCTGAATGCTAGGTGATCTGACTGGATGCAGGCATCACGAACACCCCCATGTTGCCTCAATTCGAGCCCAAAGCCAACTCTTTGGATGAGATAAAGGACATGTATCGTAGCCAAGGTTATCCAACTGGAGAGGCCGATGGCGTGGCTCGGACGATCGTATGGCTGTTAAGTGAAGATTCAATACCAGTGTACGGGGCCAATATCAATGTTGGAGCTTGTCTGCCTTGACCGCCTTTTTAGTGCGATTCTGCCTTTAGAGCCACTATTCGCAGCAGAGAAAAGTGAAACAAAAAGAGTTAGCGACTAGTAATAAAACGCTAGACTGAGAATTGAAGCAGTCATCGTGCTGAGTATAGTCATCACAACCAAACGAATGTCTACGTACCCAGACATTTTGTGAGATTTTTTCGGTCACGCACAGGACGATGTAATACTTGTTAGGCGTGCGTCGCTTGCTTCCCCGGTCGTTGTTCATCACGACGGGGAAAGCCCAGGGCATTGGACGATGAACGGGAATGTGCAAACTATATGCACGAAATGAATGCTTCGCGACACGGCGTCACGTCTTTTCTCGGCGCGATGGAGGAAACCGGCCCAGCCAATGCCGAAGGAAATTCGCACGCAGCGTCAGCGTGGGTCTTTCGTAGATATCAAACAATGAACCTGATTTTAGAACAGGTTGAAGTGCGATTCGCCTCCGTGACTTGCAAGTTTATTGACGATGATGATCCGCCAATCATACCGTGATGAGAACTTGAGAATGGCGGACACGGTGGTATATGATGCCTTCCCCTTCCTCTTCGTGTTCATCCGGCCTTTCAGGTCCCTCGGACTATCACACGAACTTGAAAAAGAAAATCGCCAAAATATTCCCCTTTCTTCTTTTACATCCCGTGAGAAATGGCTTCTGAGGTCTCCGTTGCGCCCAGTGGATCTGAGCATTCTGGAGCTCGAAAATGTCCTTTTCAAGATCCGGGTTTGTCGTCAATGGACCAAGACCCACGTTTGCGTGATATCCTATCACGTTTCAATCGCGAGAAAATCCCAGAGAGAGCTGTCCACGCACGTGGCGCTGGAGCATATGGAGAGTTCGAGGTAAGATCATCTTCCACCAGCTGTCCCTTTTCACCATCGCAGAGCCCATGATCTGACCGTATCCCCGTACGAATCTTTTAGGTTACGCACGATGTGTCCGATATATGCGACATCGATATGTTGCTTGGCGTTGGGAAGAAAACGCCATGCGTCGTGCGCTTTTCCACGACAACCCTCGAACGGGGCTCGGCCGAGTCCGTCAGAGACGTCAAAGGGATGGCCATTAAACATTTTACGCAGGATGGAAACTGGGACTGGGTCTGTTTGAATATCCCCATGTTTTTCATCCGCGACCCAAGCAAATTTCCCGATATGGTCCATGCTCAACGTCCGGATCCGACCACCAACGTCGCGAATCCTAGCCGTTGGTGGGAGTTTGTCTGCAACAACCACGAGACTCTTCACATGGTCATGTTTCAATTCAGCGACTTTGGCACCATGTTTGACTACCGGAGTATGAGCGGGTACGCGGCCCACGCATACAAATGGGTCATGCCAGACGGATCCTGGAAATACGTCCACTGGTTCCTGGCATCTGACCAAGGGCCCAATTTCGAACAAGGTCATCAGGCGAAACCGGTTGGAGCAGACGATGCCGAAAGTGCGACTCGAGACCTTTATCAGAGTCTGAAACGTGGAGAGTATCCAAGTTGGACAGTCAAAGTGCAGGTCGTGGATCCAGAAGATGCTCCTAAGCTGCCCTTCAACATTCTCGACGTCACCAAGCACTGGAATTTGGGCAATTATCCTCCCGCCATCGATGTGATACCTGGCCGAACTCTTGGAAAGTTGACGCTGAAAAAGGGACCGCAAAACTATTTTGAAGAGATTGAGCAGCTCGCATTCTCTCCATCTCGTCTTGTCCATGGGGTGGAAGCGTCGGAGGACCCGATACTTCAAGCTCGACTCTTTGCGTATCCAGACGCGCAAACACACCGATTGGGTCCAAATAACTTAGATCTTCCCGCTAATCGAACCAGAAAGCTCTCTGATGATGGCTCGAAAACTGAAAAGGCGGAGATGGCGCCGCAGAAAGTCCCCAGTCAAGAACATGCAGATTGGGTTTCGCAAGTGAAATCGAGCAGCTGGTCCGAGCCAAACGAAACGGATTACATGTTTCCAAGGGAGTTTTGGAAGGCATTGCCACGATTGAGGGGCGAAGCATTTCAGAATAGTCTCGTTGTCAATATGGCCAAGTCTCTGTCACAGGTTCCGGTGGATATGCGAGAAAAAGTATACAGCACGTTGGCTCTAATTGCCGATGATCTTGCCGATAGAGTGAAAACCATGACCGAAGAGATGGTGGAGTAAGAGAATTTAAAGTTGTACTTTAGTTCCAGGAATTGTCCGTAATGTTGTCGTGCATCTTGCTGCTGAAGAATACTCTGATACTTCATCTTGCCGTTCACAGTGCACGCGAGGCGGATGACGCTGTCGCCGTCAGATTGCAATACTAGCAAATCCACGAATGAGCCGCATCAATGTGATGGATGTGCATTCATTTCTCACCAGCCATCCGTATTATCGAATTTGACGGGGTTGGGGAGGATAAAAGACGTTATCAGCACCATCCTCGGTCTCGCGTCGTACCACAAAATGCGACAATTGCCTCTTCGGATGGCTCTTGTTGGGGTAAAGCCCCTTATTGGCGCTTGAACCCGCTATCACGAGGTTTCCCCTCTCTGTACTCTCTCGATAGCCATCTAATAATGATGTACTGGGGATCTCACGGAGCAGGTCGCCATTCATGGCAGTGCCAAGTAAGTTGTTGCTTTTTTTGAGATCACAAATCCTAAATCCCCCATCTTGTGGTACAAATCGCGCTACACGTTTGACTTCTTTTATATCTCTGATCAGTCTACGCGCTTCACACGTTAACGTTATTGAGGATTCGGGATTCTTTACTTTCTCTCGCCCGTTTTGCAGGTCAAGACACGATGTCGCTACAATGGCTGCAACAAACTCGGCATGAACTTTCTTGGACTTGGATTTTACTGACCGCATGTATTTCTCTCACAACTCCACTGATTTTGAATGGCATCTATAATGTCTATTTTCATCCTCTTCGAAACATTCCCGGGCCCAAGCTTGCCGCATTGACCGACTTCTACGCCTTTTATTGGAACTGGATCCGGGATGAAGGATATTCGAAGCAGTTCAGTCGCATGCACGAGCAGTATAGTAAGTTGTCAATCGGAAGCAGCGTGTCAAGGATTGTATGCTAACACAGGCGCAAGATTCTCCCGTCATTCGCATTGGTCCAAACAACGTTCATACCACCCAGGTAGAATTCTATGATGTGTAAGTACTGCGTATGGTCACCAGACGTTAGATGAGCGCCGGGATATCAAACTCTAACTGCAAAGGAACAAAAAGAATCTTCAAATCGGGTTCGAAATGGCTCAAGGATAAGTCATTCTATAAGTATTTCAATGGCCTGGATGCCATGATTGAGCCATATCAGTATCGGACCTATCGTACTCACCTCGCGCCATTATATGCGCAGCGGGCCATTGACGGGTTGGCGCCCAAGCTCCGCAGTGACCTGACGAATTCGGCGTCCGGAATGATGAGACAGACCAAGAATGGACAGACGGTTAACATGGCGAAAGTTTTCCGAACTTTGAGCGTGCGTATCATTCAGGTTCGCGTGTTGACCTCGAGCTGACACATTGAGAGACAGACGTCCATGATTCTTCACAATCTCTTCTCACTCGACATTTCTCTCAATGACGGCGACGAATACCATCCATTTCTCGAGGCATTCGAGCAGCTTATGACCCAGAGCTGGCTGTGTGAGTATCGCCTTCCTTTCCATGCGGAAAAATACGCAGAATCTGCTCAGCACACACTGACCGTAACCCTGTGCGGTCTCCATTAGTCGTGACGTATCCAATGGTTCCCATGGTCTTGAGCCTCATTCCCGGGACAAGCTTTGCCCGATTCAAGTCCTCGTACACAACATTCTCTGATGTACGTAGCGGCAAATCAATCCAGCCAGCTTGCCTGAACAACGAACTCGGAATTAACATGAGGAATACCGCAGTACTGCACTGCTTGGAATGACGAGGATATGCGCAAGCAACGGGAAAACGAAGAGCAGTCAACCCGTGACTCTCACACCAAACGTTACCTTTCATTGAATGATGACGACGCAAAGAAAAAGTCCGCAATTCCCTACCCGCTGGATGATGTGTTCAATTTCGTTGCCGGAGGGAGCGACACTACGGCCTACACCACCGCCTGTGCATTTTATCACATCCTGTCGTCTCCAACAGTATGCAAAAACCTGGTGGCGGAGTTGGACGAGCATTCTTCAATCATCCGCAACGATTTAGACTATAACAAGATCCAGAATCTTCCTTATCTTGTAAGTGCTCAATCTTTCCTCTATTCTGGCAGCTTAGCCGCGCGTTGTACGGTGTACCTGTTCAGTGTTTCCTGACCGTCTCCCGCAGAACGCCGTGATCAAGGAAACCCTGCGCATCTCTGTCCCAGTTCCTGGCAGCTTACCTCGCATTGTACCACAAGGGGGCATCACAATAGGCTCTTTCAGCCTTCCCGCTGGGGTTAGCTTACTCCCAATTTTCTCTGCGAGTCTCGACGCTGGCTCGATTCCTTTCCTTGACCCGCCCGACCACTCGCTAACTGAAGAATAGACGGGAGTGTCGATTACCCAGCAAGCAATAAGTTTTAACGAAAACATTTTCCCTTTGCCGCACAGCTTTCTTCCCGAAAGATGGATTGGTCCAAAGTCAGTCGGGCTTGATAAGTGGAATATCGCGTTCAGCCGAGGACCTCGCCAATGTATTGGGACAACGTAAGTCACAGACAGAACGAAGCCTATAGTTACGTGCATACCACTTTCGTCGTACTAACTAGACCCGTGGCCTGCAGTCTGGCATATTTGGAGCTTCGCTGCGTTATCGCGTACTTCTTCTCCCGTTTCGAGATGGCTCTGACGGGAAATTGTGGAGATCAGCTGCGTTGGGTCGATCGATTTGTTGCTGTGAACTTGGACGATGTTGAGGTGCAGATACTGGCTGATCGATGGACTTGAGAGACGGATCTGTGGGGCATCCAATACACAGAGACAAGTCAGGGCGAAAAGAAACAAGATCTGCCTGATCAAGAAAGCCTGTGCCAATTTATTGCGAAAGAAAAACAAGGTGTTGCAGATGTCCAATCACAACAAATCGATGGCCATATGTGTTCCGTCATATCAACAACTCTCCTTATCGCTAGTCAGAATCTGAAAGAAAAGGCCCAAGAAAATCACGTTTCTGATACTGTCAAGTCGATATAAGTGACGCAGTGACATGTATGCCAGTCCAAATTTGCCCTTATTCTGCGTGCCATCCAAATACTAGATCACTAGATTCACATGATTTTCTTCGTCACAGTCGAGAGTGAAGACATTTGAGGATATCTCCAATCAAGGTCCTAGGGGCGGCGTGAATCTCTTGCATGCTCTTACCCAAATTTTGCAATAATCTCTGCATCATGTCTGTGGGCACTATGTTCTCATCGTAAAGTGCTGTGACGCTAAGGTCCTGATTTTCCAATGTGCAAAACAGGTTGATTGCATACGTCGCATCCGCTCTATAATTAGCATCCGAAGTCGATGTGTTGAAAAAGTCGTTCTCGTTCTGCTCCACGGCCGTCGGCTGCATAAGCAGCAGGGTCTGAAACGAACAAGCATGGGCTGCATCTTTCCCCAGATGCGCAATTTCGGCAAGGCCAATCTGTTCAAAGGGAATGCCTCTTGTAGCGACATCTTGGATCCTGTGCAGGATTTTCCGCACGGGGCTGTCGACATCGAGTGTGATTCTACAAGGGATCGTTGCCACTGTCGGGATCAGCATGGATTCTATTTGATCAACTGGCGCGTTTCTTCCCGAGACGACTGTCCCGTAAAACACATCGAGAAGGCCTTGCTCATGCGCCTGTGTAATGGCCCATGCGAGACGCACATGCGTGTTTGGTGTGTATTCTCTTGCATGCGGACTTGCTACGCAGACGGTATGAGTCGCTTTGGAATCCGGATGAGGGCGATATGATGGATGAGGTACTACAGGAAAAGAGGGCGACTCGAGGCCTTGGCACATCGATTGCCAATAGTCTGTCGCATCGGGCATCGTGGCCAGGTAGCGGATGAAAGCACTAGCTGGTCTGAAAGCCAGCGTCTCGCCATGATAAGCGCTGTTCAGCTGTGCAAACATGAGTGGGAGGGAATATCCATCGTAAACAGCATGGTGGAGGTGGAGGAACAGTGCTGTTGAAGGCCTTCTGCGAAGAATGAGCTGCACCAAAGATCTTCCCACCGCCAGCAGTTCGTGGCTTTCTACTCCATCAGACTCAGTCCACGGTATGTCTTCTCGAACGACCACCTGAAGCATTCCGTAAGAAGGAGAAAAGATCATTCGCGTGCGCAGGATAGGGTTGGCTTTTGCCACAGCCGCCCATGCTTTCCGTAAGCGATCAAGGTCAACGTCTCTGGGAAGCGGAACTTCGATTTTGGCAACGAATGCAGCTGCGTCGCGCATGGTCTCCGCCAGCAGACCTTTTTGAAGTGGTGTACACGGATACACGTCTTCGATGACTCTACTGGGTAGGCGACACTGCCGTGCCGCATCTCTCACGATGTCTTGCTTCGAACCAGCAATCAATGTAAAAGGCTGTGGAAACTCTTGACTTTCATCTGCAATCAGTCTTGTATGGCGCGCGAGCTCTGACAGTTCCGGATGATCGAATACGTTCTGGACGGTCAGATCGAACTTAGCCTTCCGAGCCACTGCAGCCAACCTCATGGCTGTAAGGGAGTCTCCGCCCAGCGAAAAGAAATGGTCATCCGCTCCGATCTGATCCAAGGACAATCCCAGTACTTGGGAAAAAAACCTCTGAAAAGCTTCTTCGACATCATTGCTTGGCGCTCGATATGTTGCCTGCTGCGCTTGATACAGTTGTAAGTCTTCCCGCGAAAGCGCCGCTGCCAGCTGCCGCAGAAGCTTTCGGTTTATTTTGTCGGTGCCGGTCAGAGGCATAATTCTCAAGGGAAGGATTACAGAGGGGACCATATATGAGGGAAGGGCATCACGCAGTTTAGATGTGATCGACGCAATCTGGGAGCGGAAACTGGCGCTAGGTTCGGCAAACACGACATCTGAAGTGGCGTTGCGGCGTGCAGTAATGCTGCTTGTACTGGCATCGGTGTCACTTAGCACGAAAGCCATCAGTATCGAAGGGCGGGATGCGTCTGAAATCGTGATCAGTTCGACAACACACTCTGTCGCAGATGGAATCGCGAGTCGGACGTGATGTTCAACCTCGCCAAGTTCTATGCGCTGCCCACGAAGCTTGACTTGCGTGCTTTTGCGGCAGACGAATTGGACGGACTTGTCCGCTGCGATTCGAACAAGGTCGCCACTCTTGTAAACCGTACTGCTCCCCTGTCGCAGCTCTTGAAGCCATGAAGGCGCTTCAATAAACGTCTCGGAGGTTTGCGTAGCATCGTCCAAATATCCTCGGCCCACGACCGCGCCTTCAACTAGTAGTTCTCCAACGGCTCCCAGCGGCTGTAATTGTTCGTGGTTCTGTGGATTCACGACCCAGCAGCAATTTCCAGCGTCGTAGTTTGTAGTTTTGATGCTAGATGCCGGTCCAGATGTGCATTGAATCGACATGACGGTACACTCCGATGCGCCATAGAGGCGGATCACGCGAACGTTGTTCACCCACTTGAGTAATTCATCAGACGCTGACAGCTCGCCGCCCAATACGATTGTTTTCAAGCTTGGGAAATCCCGGGGATCCAGTATTCTCGCAACGGTCGGGGTGACACTCAAATGAGTTGTGCCAAAGTGCTGAATTGCACTGGTCAAGTCGCTCGATCGATCAGTGTTGGACGGCACACACACACATCCGCCGGCGACTAGAGTCATTAGGGCGTCAAAGATCGTCACGTCAAACGCGTAAGAGGCGAATTGAAACACTCGCGAATTATCGTCGAGCTCTAGGGCTTTCAAGTAAACCGGTATGGCCGCCAGGAAAGATGAGTGGCTGTTCACCACTCCCTTGGGAGTTCCTGTTGAGCCCGAGGTGAACACGGCGTATAAGGCGTTGTGGGGAGCTGCGATGCAGTCCATGGAGTCGTCGTGCTCGCCAACATGTTGAGCCATGCCTGCAGTGGCTACTTCGCCTCCGACAATGACGACATGGCCTGCCAGCCCGGCAGCCAAATTAGCTTGCTGACCAGAAGACACGACGAGTTGGGCTGAAACTTTGTCGCAAATGCTGCGAAGTCTTTTCGGAGGGTGTGCCGGATCGAGCAAGATGAAGACCCCGCCAGCTTTCATAACCCCGAGCATAGCGATGACAGCCCAGCGCGATTTTTCGAACAGGATCGGGACAAAGACCTCTGGACCAATACCAAGGTGTCTCAGATCGTGCTTTACCCCTGTCGAAAGCTCGTTGAGCTCCTCGTAGCTGAAATCACCGTCCCATCCACAAACGGCCACTGCCGAGGGTGTCCGGCGGCACCACTCATAGATGAGCGTCTCGATCCGAACATCCGAGTTATTAGACAGGTTCATGTTCCAGAGACTCATCTGACGTCTGTCCTCAGAGTTCAGAAGACAAAATTGGTCGAGTCTCTCTTTGCCAGAGATAATCTCTGATATAGCTCTTTCCATTGCTTTAGCAACAGCGAGGGCCTGTTGTTCTCGCATAAGTCCCCTTTTATAAGTCAACGTGATCCGCGTGATATTTTCATCTACCTCGACACGTGTAACAAGATCGAACTGTATCATATGGTCAGATTAATTGTGTGCCGTTCATGAAACAAACCTTGAAATCACTTACCAGATTGAAAACGTTGCGGTTCATATCGGCGGCCTGGGTCTCGCTTGTCATCTGGGAGCCTTGCATCGGGCCCCAAATACAAGTGTTGAAGAATTCTGAGGCCAGAAATCCACCATCTTGAGACAAATTTGATGCAGGAATGTCATTATTCCCATTTTCCTCGCCGCCAGCCCTTTGGCACGCGGAAAGAATGTCAGATACAACTTTGTCGGAAGTGAATCGGATTCGACAGGGTCTGATGCCGAGATTTGAATCCGCAATGACTGCAAAACACGTCGCATCTTGGCCCGTGTAAGCTTGAAGAACAATGCCCCAGGCGACATTGAGCACTGCCGCGACGTCGACGCCGCAGTTGTTCGAAAAAGACATGAGCTGGTCATATGGATGTTCAAGCCTGACCAAAACCGATGCGACAGACTTTGAGTCGGCATCTTCATTGTCCATAAACGTCGGGAAAGAACAAGGAATATAGTCTTCTAGATATTTCCTCCATTTCTCGAGGGTTGCCATTGTTGCTAGAGTTGGTGAAAAATAATGATCTGTAGCGATACGATGTAGAAGTGAGGAGCTGTATGTTGCTGAGCCAGACTTTGTATTCTTCACACGACTGGAGAGAAAGAGTGCTACCAGCACTTCTTCAAGGTGGATATCGATAGGAAGTGGCCAAGTGCGCGCATTGTAGAAGACCCAATCATCAGACGGTAGGATAGCCAATAACCGCCCGAGCGATCAGTTTATCATCGTTGTGCAACGCTGGCCAGATAAGGAACTTTGTGAGATGTGTTCGATTACAAGTGCGCCGCCAAGAAGTTGAGCAAAAGGAGACTATACTTCTCGTGTTATAAGTGTGTGGCTCCTCGTCACGACCAGCTGCTGTAGAACAACTATAAGACGGCCAAGTCTGAGCAACTTGCTGCAGGCGTTTCAGTCCACAAGTTTACTTCCATTCTTTATCGAGCCGATTTCCTGCGAAATATTCCTAGCACGCCCTCTTGCCAAGTGTTTTTTCTGACAAACTCACAACATGTCCACGTCGAATCTTTTCAACACGGTACCATTCGGTAAAAATGTTCTCAGCCACAAGGTTGTGCTCTCTCCCATGACACGATTTCGTGCGGATGACAATGGGGTGCCACTTTCATATATGAAGACATTCTACGCCCAGCGAGCATCTATCCGTGGGACGCTACTAGTGACCGACGCTGTTGCTATTTGCCCACGGACCAAAGGATTTTCCAACGTCCCGGGCATCTGGCACAAGGATCAAATAGCCGCATGGAAAGAAGTTGTTGATGAAGTGCACTCCAAAGGCTCTTTCATTTGGCTCCAGCTTTGGGCGACCGGTCGAGCGGCCGACCTCGACGCGCTGACCAGCCAAGGGTTGAAACTCGAATCAAGCAGCGAAGTACCGGTCGCACCAGGGGAGCCTACGCCACGAGCGCTGGACGAGGACGAGATTCAGCAGTACATACTCGATTATGTCCAAGGAGCCAAGAATGCAGTACACGGTGCTGGATTTGACGGAGTCGAGATCCACGGAGCGAACGGTTTTCTCATTGACCAGTTCCTCCAATCTTCCTGCAATCACCGAACAGATCAATGGGGAGGGAGCATCGAGAACCGTTCCAGATTCGGCCTTGAAATCACCCGGGGCGTCGTCGATGCGGTAGGCCATGATCGCGTTGGCATGAAGCTCTCACCGTGGAGCACGTTCCAAGGAATGGGCACTATGGTCGACCTAGTTCCTCAGTTTGAACATTTCATCACGTGTCTCCGCGAAATGGACATCGCCTACCTCCACCTTGCGAATTCACGTTGGGTGGAAGAAGAAGATCCCAGCATCAGGACACACCCGGACTTCCATAACCAAACTTTCGTGCAAATGTGGGGGAAAAAGAGACCAATCTTGCTAGCCGGAGGATATGACCCGGATTCGGCTCGGCGTCTCGTTGACTGGACGTATTCAGATCGGAATAACGTCTTGGTGGTATTTGGAAGACATTACATCTCCAATCCGGATCTTCCGTTCAGGTTGAAAATGGGCATCGCCCTGCAGAAGTACAATCGAGACACGTTCTATATTCCCTTCTCGGGGGAGGGCTATGTGGACTATCCCTTCTGTAAAGAATATCTAGACCAGACGGACGAGGCAGCAGTGGCAGTTTGAAGATGTAACGCGAAGAGGTCGGGGGAAGAGGCAACTTAAAAGCTTCTTGGATACGGATGGTTCGAGTAGTAAATGATGAAAGTTAACTGCGAAGCTGAAACAGGCGGCATGTCGTCGCTTAATGGCCCGTCTTCACGTGTTTTGTTGATAAAAATCAATCAAGCAAGTCGACGTCTCGTTTTCACTGGTCACGACTCACTGGTCAGAAGAGGAATCAAGACAATGACGGGTTTCGGGTCACGTGCCAGAAAAATCCTCGTCACGTGACAAAGGCTCATGATGTCTGGGCACACAAACCATCCGTACGTACACTCGAACAATGCTCTGAGGCTCCATTGACGAATTCGCTATTCTGTTTCTTCCGCGCTATATAGCGGAATCGCTGTGCAGAATCACAGGGCGTTCTCTTTCTGAAGCGCCTGAAGCGCATCCGCTGGGACACCAGCAGGCGAGTGCGATCTTGACTCGCCAAATGCCAGATACTCTTGCCGTTTTCCTGAGCATCCTACTCAAAATGCTTCGAACTGATTAAACGCTATATATCAATTCTTAAATAGCGACGAAATGGTCTACTACCCGCACTCGAATCGAAACCTGACGAAAACTGACCTCCTTTCGAGCGATCTAGTCTATGCAGAAGCAAGTCTTCCGCAAGCTTTCTGTCGGATCGAGTCCAACCTCAAAGCATCTCAATCACAGACTCGTTCGGCGCAAGTTCTAGAGAAGAAAGCTCACGATAGTTCTAATGTTTCGAATTGAACCATCTCCAGTAAAAATACCTATGGTTGTGTCGTGTTGAGGACCTGCAATTATGGGCGCCTTCGGATGTTCAATAGTGCAGGATGATGACGACCCGCAGCACTGAATTCACTGCATGTATGGATGTAGACTTGGATGCTTCGCGATCAAGTGCCGGTCAGATGGCCTTCATGGTTGACTGCACATCTTGTTTGCTCGCAAGGTTCCGCCCTCCTGGTTTTATATGAGAACCAAGGCCCGGACACTTCGTTCCACTACCAGTGACA
Source organism: Claviceps aff. humidiphila group G2b (assembly GCA_018360325.1). Lineage (NCBI taxonomy): Eukaryota > Fungi > Ascomycota > Sordariomycetes > Hypocreales > Clavicipitaceae > Claviceps > Claviceps aff. humidiphila group G2b. The sequence continues at coordinate 17,508 of SRQG01000156.1, forward strand.
GCAGACCATCATAGCTGCATCATAGCTGTCATGAGAAAAATGAATTCAATCAAGCTAAAATTCAACTGCAAGGGCTCTCTCTGGCGAGAGCATATCGGTGCTGGAGATGATTCTTTCTCAGCCATCTTTCTGACGACATGGGGCATTGTGCTTCACGCCTATCTGGGTACCGATGACGTGTTCTTCGAGTACGGGCTGTCTCGCTGTGAGCCTGTCTACCAACGGGATGGCATCGACGAATTTGTGCCGGACCATCCCTTCAATCTGAATTTTGACGGATCAATGACCGTGAAGGACATGGTTCGCCACGCAGACTCTGTATTGTGCGACACTCCTCTAGTCCAGGATGACCTAGAACATGAGACTCACCGCGAGACCGATCCCAAACGCGGAACATTCTACAACACGTGCATGTTGTTCTTGAATGGACCAAAGTCACCAATCGACGCCGACGTGGTTGGGGGAACGATTGTAGATGATATTGAATTCGAAACGAAGCCTGTCGTCAATGTGAGTAGCCAAAAAGAGGGGGTTTGTGACTACATTCTGACAAAGACAGTATGACATGGTTGTATACGTGCTATCTGGAAAGGTCTGCTACTTGTCATATAATGCTACACGCGTTTCGGATGATCAGGCTGCCCACGTTGCAGCAACGTTTGAGACGGTGGCCAAATGCATTTCCGATGCACCGCATCGACTTATCCAAGAAGTCGAGGTCTTGAGCCAACTCGATGTAGACAGACTTAAAATTTGGAATTCTTGTCAGCCTATTGCAGTCGAAACTTGTTACCAGGACCTTTTCCGCCAGCGATGCGACCTACACCCCGATTCACCCGCTGTGATTGCTTGGGATGGTTCATTCACATAAGATGAGCTCGATCATTTCTCGTCTCTTCTCGCCAACCGGCTTCAGGCAGCTGGGATTGGACCAGATGTTTTCCTTACAATTTGCGTTACCCGCTGTAGATGGATTCCTGTCGCAATGCTCGGCATCATCAAAGCACGCGGCGCGTTCTGCGCCCTCTATCAATCACACCCTGTTGACGGCTTGAAAAATATATGTGACGCGCTTAAGTCTACTATCAGTGATCACAATTACCACTCCCACGGACTTGAATATTGCAAGAGAACTCGCCTCTAGTATCATCGTCATCGGTGGGGATATTCCAGTGCATGGCTGTGGCCGCGACGTCGGCGGCGGCTGGCTCTTCCGCTTCGGCACTTTGGTTCTTGTACCGGCCGCTGAACACGTACACGATTCCAAGACGAGGGTTCTTCACTGCTAGCTGTAGCAGTTGCGCTGTTGCGCCGGACGGAGGCTCCATTGTGAATGATGGCGGTGATTGTCGTTCTGTCCGCTAGACGACGCCAATGTGTTTTGTCTAACTTGAAACAATTACGTGCCTTGACCTTGAAACAATTCTTGTACTCGGCCAGAATAGCTTCGTATGTCTTTGGTGGTCGAACCTGGGTGACCTGACTTACTCCGCTTGTGGCCATGGCTTTCTTCAGCTTGTTTCTCAATTTCGTATCCCGTTGGGCCGGGAGGAATAATCCTCCGAATAATTTTTCGAGCTTCGCGACGAGCAGCGAGACATTCTGTTCCAAGCTTTTGTCGGGGTTTTCCTTGACTACCTTATGGAAGGTGATCTCGTCCCATTGGCCTTCAAAGAGTTCGTAATTGGCCCGAGTTTCGAAGTGGGCTTGGATTTGGGCGATCATGTCGTTGATTCCAGGTCTGTTGGGGGAAATGGTCCTGGTATGATACTCCGCCGCCTTGTCCGTCAGCATCAGTGGAACAAGTTTTGCCTTTGCTTCTTCCGTAACTTCCCAACGTGTGCAGTTTCCCCGAAATTTGTTCAGCTTGGGTCGGAAGAAATCATCTTCCTCGCCTGAGTACTTGTCTTCGTTTGTTGTATATGCCCTGATTTTCCTATCTATGTTGCGCTCCAGTTCTTTCTTATCCATCTCTTTTTTCTGGTTCTGGAAAGTTTCGTCACAACTATTACCAAGGTTATGACGACCCACGACAGTTTCGTCACGCCTATCACCAAGATTATGACGACCAGCATCCCTACACCAACTACCTACCTCAATCAAGGCACGGGCAGTGGCAACAGCAGTACTTCCACACAGGCCCTAAGGGATACTACCCACAACTTACAAGGTCCGCGCGACGACCAGGAACCTCGAAGATTACAACCTTCCCCTCCTCCTCCCCCGAAACTCTGGATTGTTCGGGTAGAAGCAGTCGATGTGCTGCCAAGTATCGCACGTCTCGCAGTAGATGGTATTTCCGTCATCGTCGCAAAAATTGCAGATACTGGTGGGGGATTCAATTTCATCCCCCACCAGTACACTTGATGGTGTAAGGCTCTTCTTCTGCTTGCTCTACGCTCGGGTCAATGGAAGGGTCATCTTTGACCTTCACATCCACAGGCGCAGCTGAGCGTTCTGACCGGGAGTGACTGCCTGCGTTGACGGCGGCACGTGCATTTCAATCATAATCTGAGAGCGTCACGAGAAAAAATGTAGCGGCGAAATCGCGGGTCGCATACATGAATCAACGTCGCGATCTTGGGAGCATGACGACGCCTCGACCAAGACGCGCGCCCTTGTTTTGGGTTGCAGCGTGAGGACGCCGCAGTAATCAGGAACGAGGTTATCCACGCTACCGCTCCGGGGTAGTATAAGTTCGGACCAGTGCCGTAACCCCAAACGTACCAGAACCAGAAAAAAGAGATGGATAAGAAAGAACTGGAGCGCAACATAGATAGGAATTCGGAAAATTAGGGCATATACAACAAACGAAGACAAGTATTCAGGCGAGGAAGATGATTTCTTCCGACCCAAGCAGAAGCTGGACAAATTTCGGGAAAACTGCACACGTTGGGAAGTTACGGAAGAAGCAAAGGCAAAACTGTTTCCATTGATGCTGACGGACAAGGCGGCGGAGTATCATACCAGGACCATTTCCCCCAACAGACCTGGAATCAACGACATGATCGCCCAAATCCAAGCCAACTTCGAGACAGAGGCCAAACACGAACTCTTTGAAGGCCAATGGGACGAGATCACCTTCCATAAGGTAGTCAAGGAAAACCCCGACAAAAGCTTGGAACAGAACGTCTCGCTGCTCGTCGCGAAGCTCGAAGAATTATTCGGAGGATCATTCCTCCCGGTCCAACGGGATACAAAATTGAGAAACAAGCTGAAGAAAGCCATGGCCACAAGCGGAGTAAGTCAGGTCACCCAGGTTCACCGTTCGACCACCAAAGACATACGAAGCTATTCTGGCCGAGTACAAGAATTGTTTCAAGGTCAAGGCACGTGAGGAGCCCCTTCCGACACAGTACTTGACACAAGCCTGCTGCCTCTCCATCTACTGCATTGGTCACCATGCCAAACAACGAAGCCCTGTTCCTCGACCGAAGATATGTCAGAGCCGGGAACTCGCGGGGCAGCTTAAGCCAATCAGCATAAGCCTTGGTCTAGTAATAGGAGATCCTTCAACGGGCGTTGTGAACGCCGATGACTATCTATGGCGACTGATAGCCGCATGCGTCCAAGCCGGCGAATACAACAGCAGTGCTGGTCCCGAATGGACGCCCAGCCCATCTCTGATGTCACATCCACGGCTCTGGCAATCGTCGAAACGGCCTTGGATCCAGCAGGAGTCCCCGCGACGATCCAACCGATCACCGGCGGGCTGACGTGGAGCGAAATCTGGGACTTGGTCACTGACATGGGCTACGATGTGAAGCCAAGGCCAGAGAGCGAATGGATGGCGACGGTGCGGAGAGACTTGCAGAGGGAGCAAGAGAAACAGTGAAACACCCGCTCTGGACACTGTCACATCTGACTGACTCTCGATCTCAGTTCAGTTAAGATGATGCCAGGGCCCGACCGGGGTGGGCCGATTCGTGGCGTGGCGATGAGGCTACAAGCCGGAACTTGAGAACGGCTTTCCGGCGAAGTCTGCGATTTCTCGGCGAAGTTGGTTTCTTGCCGGGACAGGATAGGCAAAATACAGATGGTGGGATCAATGGCCGCGCATTTACGAGGGCGTGGTAGTTTGTACTTTGGGCTTTTCGTTTTCCAACGATGCAAAAATTTGGGAGCATTCCTTGGCCTTTTCGATCCAAATGGAAAACGATTTCGGCGGGGGAACAGGCTCTTTCATCTACGCGGATCGATCGTATGGCGCAGGGAGCCGTAAGTTGGATCAAGTCGTGATAGTTTGATCACTCGTACTTTGTGCTCGAGCCTCGCGGGGGATGCGAAATTCACGGGCACATTATCAGATACATATTTGATGTACAGTCATTCATATTGTGCTGTCAACTTGTGGGGTGTAGTGTCCAGGTTGACGCCTTCAGCTGAAGGCAGTAAAGAGTTAATCCAGACGCCTGAAATCGTTTGTAACATCGTTTGTTCGTCCATCGTGGCGCTTTTTGTGGCAACAATCCCCCCCCCCCGTTTTTGCGCCGTGGCCCGTCCGTGCTAAGTCGGCAAACTTGGTACATAGTACATATGCCATCATTGCCATTCGGTGAGCTTGCCGCACGTCGCATCTCACAAGTCTGTATGCAATATCAGGCGCCTGCTGTATTCTTTTGGCTGTCCTTGTTGGTCTCCATCATCTCCAAGGCACCAAGCTGTGCCAGGACCTTGTCCACGGCAAAGTTCTCGTAGCCCCGGTCGTAGAACAGGCTCTTGGCGATTGGGTTCATCACATTAAGAACCTGCGTGACTCTGGGCGCGGAGTCGTGTATGGCGGCAGGCAATTCTCGAATCATGGAAGCCGTCACTGTTGTGTTCTTCCTGTAGTGGTTAAGATTAGAAGATTGAGCAAGAGCAAGAGCAAGAGCAATAACAAGAATAAGAGCAGGAAAGAACACGAAAAAACGGACGGCTGTGGGGTTGTTTTTAAAGTCTTGTTTGAATGGAACCGTCTTACATTGCGCCTGCAAAGCGAGAAGAGCACAAGAGCAATATACTAGGTCCCAAGGTATCCATGAGCATCCACCATCTCTTCCCGTGTCTCTTTCGGTTATGGAATTTGGCGCGAAACTCGGCCTTTTGCTTCGGCTCAGCCAAAGACCACTCCGGATGCGCCTTTTCGAGAATCTGGTCAATCACAGCACTGATGTTTCCTCGGCCCATACTTGTCATGGGCTCTAGTAGCTCAACCTTGCCACATTTCCAATCGTGATACATTTTCTCGAACTCGAGATGGAGCAGGACCATGACCATGCGGCTGCGGATAGAGTCATCCTTCATGCGCACATCCAACTGGCAGAAACAAGAGTATACCCGCTGCAGATTCGCAAACCTGTCAGACCGGGTTCCTTCGTCGGCGCTGTTGGACCAATTGTTGTGCCACAAGCCGTTTCGTACCCATCGAGGCAGGTTTGCCTGGAGAAACTGTTGGTAGTCTGGTCGGAGGCAGGTTTGCACCATGGAGGTCACTTTGCACACGGACGTGACGTCCGACAGGGGTCGACGTGTCTTTTCGTTTTTGCCCTCTGTAGAATCTCCATCCACATCGCTTCTACTCGAATTTGGACTGTCTTGTGTGGTCTCTCGTGCAAGAGGCTGGTGATACTCGGTGGTAGATGTCGGTGTCAAGTTGAGAATTGGGGTGTTTCCGGGCTGTACAGAAAAATGATGAAGCTGTACTAGAGAATTGCCGTTTCCAAAACTTTGGGGTTGCCAGGTCGGTTCTTGGGTAGGTTGATGTGAATGAATCCCATGATCTAGCATTGCATAATCGTTCAAGACGTAACCCGTGGAACTGCTCCTTGCTGTCACAATGACTTGTCAGCTGCAAAACATCATGTTTTACGGCCCTGCAGACAAAAAAAGCTTAGAGCTACGGTCGCCTTCCGAATTCATCTTACATTGATGCTGTTGATTGATCTCTTGCGGGTATTCTACTTCTAACGAGGCTGCGTCCTGGGAAAATGCCTGGGCAACCAAACGCGACAGTTAGCAGACAGATAGATGATAGATCCAGTCATGACTATCATTTAACACTTTTCGATGGCTCGGTCTCATACCTCACTACCCAAACTCCCGGCAATGACGGAGTTGCTGTCAGAGAACAAGTCCATCCCATCATTAAGACCGCTATTATGGGTATTGTCGGCACCGAAGGAGCGATTACCTTCCAGGAACCCATGGCTCGATGGGCATGTATCCGCACGTTGACTCAATGATGTGTTTTCGACAAAATCTTGAAGAGGCGTCACGGGAAAATCCATACTTAGCATGGTCGGCTCGGTATACACAGTAGTGGATGCATTGGAACTTGAGATTGTTGAGAAGGACGGAGCTGGAGCTGTAACGTCGTTCTGGGCTCCGTGACAGTTGTTGAATGATTGGTGAGAGGTGGTTGGACTGTTTCAGTGTTAAAATGGCTAAATTTCGAGGAAACCCAGACTTACCAAGCGTTCAAGCTGTGTTCAAACACTAATGAAGGTTGTAGGGATAGTGTTCCCCCCACTGACGTCTCCTTCCAATCGATTCGGAATGGAGCAAGACGGCTGACAAGCACAGAGAGAGAGCTGGCGTCATTTTCATCAAGTAATAGCTTGACCGCGTCTCTCAAGAGGCGGATATCGTGTGAGTTGCCGTTTTGTCCTGAATAGTGGTCCATCTACCGCAAAAGGGTTAAGAGAGTCAGAGCTGGTGGGCAAGCGCATAGATGTCTCCGTTGTTTTGCGCGGGCAATTGCGTTCGACTTTACTGAACAAGACTAGGTAGGTAGCTTCTATAGGAGTGGAGGCGCCAATTGATATAAAGACAGAGCAACTAGAAAACAAACAGAAAAGAAGGAAGCTCAATCGAGATTACTTTTTCTAAAGTTCCTTTACAATCCAAGTGGGGGAGACTGAGAAAGAGTCTAAGAGAGCAGTCAGAGAGTACCATACGCTGATACAAAAACGGCATTAATAGCCACGCAAGCAGCCGCTTTAGGAACATAAACGCACCTATAGAGGACTCATGAAACATCTTGCAGCTGAATCGGGCACAGAATGGTCAACGCCTGAACCAAATCACAAGAGGGAAGCCAAGATTTGAGGGGCCTACCAGCGGGGATGTTGAATGTAACACGAAGAAGAATCGAAAACCCACCATGTGACATGTCAACTCCAAGTCTCCAAATCCATGCCGTGGACTCCGCGTATTTTATGGACTCTATATCCCGTACGGCGTATTGAGACTGGAGAGATGATGGATCTGATTGATGTCAAGTCCATTCCGTGGACTCCAGTCTCCGCGTATTTTTGCCATTTGGACTCAATATCCCGTACGGCCTATTGAGACTGAGAGATCTAATTGGCTTCGCAAGAAATTGACAGTTGTCAGTCGCGAGGTTCCCTCAGCTGCAGATGAGCCCTGAGTCCTGACCGGAAGCGAGAACGCGCGCATAGATGATAGCTGTCGTCTGTACCACATGATGATGCACTTCCAGAGTTCCAGCACTTGAGCAACCAATGATGATATTCAGCCGTAAGTCTTGCATACGGGTTCCGCACTATGGTTTCCGTATGCTAAGCCGTCGAGACTCGAACGGGTCGCAAAAGAAAAGGGTTGAAGTAACAAGTTGGGGCTGTTCGGTGATGATGATCATGATGGCAGGCAACGCATCTCGTATTTGCTGTCCTATTGGACGTCGGACGACGGACGTACGTTGGGGTATACCTAGGTAGCCTACCGTAGCCATTATCCATAATCGACAAAAGTGCGAGCCTTTCTAAGTTCTGGGGCCCTGGGCGTGAGGCACGTGAAATTCATCGGAGTCGCATTATCGCATACATATTACATACCTATACATACATGATACATGATACATACCTCTGTACATAGCTGCTACCTGCTGGCTGCTCCACGGCGATCCCGAGTCCCGACTCCCGACTGTCCTCTGAACGCGCGTCGAGGGGCATGAACTCAGGACGGCATGATGCATGACGCCTACATCCAAGAAAAGGGGACTACATTATTCGAGGTGGTTGTAAGACAGTCGTCTTGGCTTTTGCAGAGGTTACAATGGCAGGACCAGTGCGTTGTACTTGCAACGCCGCTGTGTCCTCCCAGCCTTGAGGGTTCTCAAGCTCTCAACCACCCACACTCCGCCATTTCACATCGACAAGAGGACGAGATACCAAAGGCGGCAGGCAGGACGGGAGGCGAAGAGGATTAGAACTTGGAAGATGAATTCGCGATGCGGCACGATTCACGAAAAAGCAAGCGGCCCAACCAACATTACCGTATTACGGGACACATATCCTCCGCAGGTAATAGGTACCTAGGTATGTATGTAGTTGCTGACGCTGCCTGACAGCATCGAACTGTCGGACCAATTGACATGGCGCACGAGGCTTACATACATGGATAAGGTTTCGTTTCTTGTGCGCCTTTCTCCCGAGAGACACCCCATGATCTCACTGTCTCACATCCAACGCACAGATTTGTTTCCGCCCGCAGATCTTGCCTAGGCCGTCATGTACGTACATAGGTACATTTGTTGCGAACTTGCGTCAGACTGGATTTACGGTCACATTCCATTCTATTGTGTACCAAGGCATTCGGAGTGATTGCCCGAGACAACCAAAGTTCAACAGTGAACACAACGGAGAACAGTTTGGGTATTTGGTTAAAAGAGTTGGAGGAGCCCACTGAAGAAAGGAAAATGGGCGAGGGGGTAAAGTATCTCGGTTTTTGTCCCGTTCACGGTTCTAGGACTCAGTTCCACTGGAGGAGATGGTGAATTGAGTCTTCTAGGTATCATTGTTGCTTGCATCTCAGTCTAATAGATTGTGCCAGATCTATCAATCCCAAATCAGTTCTTCGGCTTCCCTTGTCTGACTCTTTCCCCAGTCAGCTGAGATCTTATTCTTCGTCTGTCTGACACCCGTTCGAGCTTCGTCCGGGTGAATTCTCAGTTTTTCTACCGGTACATACCTACATGTACATACCTACATGTACATACCTACATGTATGTACATAACCTAACATCTTGGCTTGCCTGCCGCCAGCCAAGCAGCGCGATTGCCGAGACAATCCTTGCCGAGACATGGGTGTATGGGTGCACACTGCAGGGTGCCGGCCCCCGGGACGGCCCATCCCATCTGTTCCCAATCCAGACATTAGAGAATTCGTAGCATTCTTGATTTCAGGGTTTTCGGTGTCCGGGAAGCGGGAGGGGAGTTGCAGATCATTGCAGTTCAATTCAATTCACCTACGTGTTGGCGGAACATCATGTATGCCGCGAATGCCAAATGGATGCATGTCATGTACAGGACTCTCTACATGAGTACTCCGTACGGTGCACACCATGTAGGTAGCACACACAATGACTGAACATATTTTGTACACCACAAAACGTTCGTCGTGGTACGTTCGCCGTTGGTCCCGATAAGCATTGTGCGAAGGTGCACACACCCGGTAAGCCGCGATTCCCCCCCTTTACCCGCACAAAGAGGTCGTCTTGCACGGATTGCTCGGACGTCCAAAGGGGAGAGGGACTTCTCTCTCGCAATTAGAACACAGTTGCCACACCCATTCTGAGAGCATGGGCTCTTTCGCCCATGGGAACAAAGTACAATAAATTACCCATGCATCTGTAGAGACGAAAGTCGGTTACGGAGGCCTACGCCCATTTTTGGAAAGGCGGGATGGAGATCCCAGCATGCGGCCGAATGCTATCTCTTGGCACCGTCTCAAGAAAACAGTCAACAGATCGAGGGCCGCATCGCAGCACAAAGCACAGGGGTAGCATGCCGATGGCATGCATCATGTGTATACCGATGTATACTTGGGTACGCGCACTGCAAGGTCCTTTCTTGGCCTGCATATTAGGTACCTACCGACCGGAAGCCCGTCTTCGCGAAAGAAGGCCTTTTCCAAGTCTCCGGTAGGCCTACATATGAGTAAATGCACTCACCATTGGCATCGCATCAGTTTCATCACGATTCAATTGAGCTCAGCCCACAACGTGGTATGCATTCTCCCTTCCTCTGTCTCCCCTAAAACTAGGCCACATGTGCTTGTATTGCTTGTATGCATTCCCTCCTCACAACCATCACCCCATTTTTCGGCTTGTAACCTTCTCCCCCCCCCTCACACACACCCTTCAACCCATTCCAGCAAATAGCAACTCCAGAAATCATCACATCATTCCCTCCATATCCAGTTCACCACTCCAACGGCTCCTTCTTCTCCTCCCCCCTATTCGTCTTCGGCACCGGCACCGCCTTGCCCGCCAACCGCCCATCATGGCCCGGTCTCTTGAGATACGCAGTCCCATCCAGCCAGGGCGTATTCAGGGTCATGTTCTTCTCAAACGCCGTAATCTTATCCTCCAGCTGCATCGTCAGGCCAATGTCATCCAGGCCATTCACCAGGCAGTGCTTGCGGAACTCTTCGACCTCGAATCCGCAGATGGGCGCGCCGGCTGAGTTCTTGATCTGCTGGTTGGGCAGGTCGATTTCGAGGGCGCGGCCCGCGCGGGCTTCATCGGCGACGGCATCGAGATCGGCCTTGTTGGTGATGCGGATGGGCAGCATGCCGTTCTTGAAGGTGTTGTTGAAGAAGATGTCTGCAAAGGAGGGCGCGATGATGCACTTGATGCCAAAGTCTAGGAGTGCCCAGGGGGCGTGTTCGCGGGAGGAGCCGCAGCCAAAGTTTACGCCGGTGCATACGAGGATCTTGGCATTGCGGTAGGGCTCCTTGCTGAGGACGAAGTTGGGGTTTTCGGAGCCGTCGGGGTTGTAGCGGAGCGCGTGGAAGAGGGCGGAGCCGAGACCGGTGCGCTTGATTGTCTTGAGGAATTGCTTGGGGATAATGGCGTCGGTGTCGACGTTGGCCATGTCGAGGGGTGCGGCGATGCCCTTGAGGCTTTCGAATTTGGGCAGCCCGGCGGGAGAGCCAACGACAGAGGTGTTGGTGAGTGGCTGTTGAGATGAGTCCTCAGGCTGGTCGGCAATGGCCTCGCGTGCGTGAGCATGATCGGCGACTCGTTCATCAACGTGGGGTTTTTCTGATGTCGTATTGCTGCTGGGGGTGATGCTGGCTTCGATATGTGGGCTGGCCGTATATTGGGACAGCTTACGGACATCAGCGAGCTTGCCGACAATCGCAGCCGCCGCGGCCATGACGGGCGACATGAGATGGGTTCGGCTGCCGGCACCCTGACGACCTTCGAAATTTCGGTTCGACGTACTGGCGCATCGTTCTTGGGGAGCCAGGATGTCAGGGTTCATACCGAGACACATGCTGCAGCCGGCTTCGCGCCATTCAAATCCGGCGTCAACAAAGATTTGGTCAAGGCCCTCCGCCTCAGCTTGCGTCTTGACGAGGCCAGAGCCAGGAACGACCATGGCACGCTTGATGTTGTCCGCAATTTTCTTGCCCTTGACGACATGGGCTGCGGCACGGAGATCTTCGATTCGCGAGTTGGTGCAGGATCCAATAAACACCTTGTCGACAACGATTTCCTCCATGGGCGTTCCGGGCGTCAAGCCCATGTATTCCAGCATTCTTCGTCCAGAGACCTTCTTGGCCTCGGTCGCGAACGTCTCCGGGTCCGGCACAACCCCCGTGATGGGAACGACATCTTCAGGTGACGTTCCCCATGTGATAGTCGGGATGATGTCCTTGCCATCAATGAAGATATCAATGTCATACTTGGCACCAGGGTCAGACTGCAGCGCCTTCCAATACGCGGTGGCCTTGGCCCATTCGTCGGAGCCGTACTTTGGTGCCAGGGGACGCCCCTTCAGATACTCAAACGTAATCTCATCGGGTGCGACCATTCCCGCACGAGCGCCTCCCTCGATCGACATGTTGCAGATGGACATGCGGGCCTCCATGCTGAGGCCACGGATGACGGAGCCACAGAACTCAATGACAGCTCCGGTACCACCAGCAGTGCCAATCTTTCCAATGGCGTGCAGAATGATGTCCTTGGAGCTCACTCCAGGGGCAAGCTCACCATCAACCTGAATTCGCATGTTCTTGCTGCGCTTTGTGATGAGACACTGTGTCGCCATGACGTGCTCCACCTCACTGGTGCCGATACCAAAGGCCAGCGAGCCAAAGGCGCCGTGTGTCGAAGTGTGGCTGTCGCCGCAGACCACAGTCGTTCCCGGCAGGGTGAAGCCCTGCTCAGGTCCAATAACGTGGACAATGCCTTGGCGCCTGTCACCAAGGCCAAAGTATGTGAGGCCGAACTCCTTGACATTTTCTTCCAGTGTGACGCACTGCGTTCTCGAGTCGTCCTCTTCGATAAACGAGGCAATGTCCTTCATGCCTTTTCTTGAACTCGTAGGGACATTCTAACATCACCAAACTGATTAGCAGAGATTCCGACACAAAAGCTAACCACCATGCTGCCCAGTCCAACTATTGACTAGGAAACAAAGGGAAAAAAAACATACGTGATCCGTGGTAGCAAGAGTGCAGTCTGGTCGGCGCAGTTTTCTGCCTGCGTTTCTCAATCCCTCAAAGGCTTGCTAGAGACCCCAAGTTAGCATTCTGGCATGCAAGAAAAGAGCAAAACATGATGCGGCGCGCAAGGCGCATGTCGCACGGCGCATACTTACAGGAGACGTCACTTCGTGTACCAAGTGTCTGTCTAAAAGCAAAAGAAACAGCATTCGTAAGCACCAACCATCACGTCAAAATTCGTCGCCCGCCTCGTGGTCCGACGTACCAATGTACAGCAGAATAGTGCCATCGAGCTTCTCGTCCACAATGTGATTCGACAGCACCTTGTCATACAAGGTCTGTGGGTTGTTCTCGGTGCTAGGCATCTTGACAATCGGGTTCGACGGTGATGCTCGTGAAAAGCAGTATGCGAGTATGTATGCGGAAGAGGGGTCCGAGTTGGGAGATTTCGGTCCAGTCTAGGTCGTCCAGCTTGAAGTAGGGCCGAAAAAGAGTCTCGTGATGATGGCGACTGTTCCGTCAAGTGTGGACTAGAGATATCAGAGGAGAAAGGGTGTATGATCTGGGCTTGCAAACAACAGAACAAGGTGGCCCACCGAGAGCTTTTATCATCAAGGCTAACAGCAAATCGATTACCAGACAAACGACGTGCCTATTCGCAAGCACCGCCATCGGGGATCCGATCATCGGACGAGCCATTGCGAAGACATTGTGCGTTCCGATACGGCCTAATGTCTAATTTTGAGGGGTCTGAAGCGCGCGGGGGCGGGGCAAAACGGGTCTAGGGCTGAGTATGGGCCAATGGAAATAGGACATTTTGGAATCCAGACTGCTCACTGGTCAGGCTGATTTGGTCTGGTCTCTGGCTTCATGGCCGGGCGTTCTGCAACGAAGCCGGTACATCCGTCCGAAACTCCGAGTCCTCCGTGGCTTTCTGCCTGTCAACGCCTTTCCGCATCTCCGTTGCAGCATCCGCCCGTCTTGGCAGAATCGATGAATGGACATGGAGAAAGATCAATGTTACCATCCTTACTCCGTCAACCGGGTCCTGCAGTACATTACAGAATTAATGTTGGTGTCGTGCTGCGTCTAATGATACCTCATGTTCTATAGTACAGGTCCGCCGACAACCGCATCTAAGCGCACAACCCCTTACTCCGTACTTCCATCACGTATGTAGGTACATATAATGTACCAGTACACAGATCTTCACGGCTCATCCTTTCGTCATTGTGTCCTGGAAACTTTCGATGCACACCAGCCCCAGCCTGAGTGCCACGACGTAGGTAGCCATGAGGAAGAGCGATATCGGAATGGCAAGCACCACGGTCAGGCAATCTCCCACAGTGCCCTCGTCTCTACCTTGTCTTGCCCAGTATTCCGACTCGAAATCAATCAAAGGTCCAATTCGTTCCCAATACATCTGCCAAAGTGGTAGCACATAGCACCACACAAGGCCCAAAAATTCTCTGGCGCTTTCCATCAATGGCGCTGAGTTGCTGCTGTCCAGTGCTTGTACAACAGTACCTGCGTCATCAGCCGCATCAACGGAACCTCCTACAACGCCACAGGGAAAGCGTCCCGGAGCTTGAACTAACACCGTTAATTCGTCCTCGACGAGCATGTCGATGCAGACGCCCCTGTCGACGAGAGGGATTGCTCGCACCGTGTCCTCTGCACTTTTGGACACGTCGTCCGTTTCTTCCAATCTTGACTCGGGTTGACCCACCAGTATATCGTCGCCCCGTGGCTTTGAGGTCAGATCTACCACCCCGACATCTTGCGTCCCAGGCTCTGGCGTTGCTGGAACGTCCCGACTTACTGCGCCGCGGTGGGTGTCTAGGTAAGGTTTCATCTTCTTCTTCATGTGCCAGCCTACGTGCCTCGGGTTGCACCTCAATGTAATACCGATTTCGTCGCAGTCTTTGGCCAACTTGGCCTTCGGCGATGGCTTCTGTAAGATTCTCATTACAGAGCTTCCCAAGCTGCTGTCGGATGTGGCGACTTGAGGCAACTTGTACATGGCTCTGCCCACCTGGCTGTCTCTCGGCTGGGCTAAGCGGCTGCTGCACTCGTGGTCTGGTTTGTCCTGGAAGCTCCTCTTTGAACGAGGGGGCTCGCAGCCAGTAGTGGTGGTGATGTGTGTGGAGGCATACTTTGTCACTTTTTGGGCACGGTTTCTCAACGCCATATCCCTTGTGCTTTCCGTCTGATTGCGTCGTTGGATATGTGCCATTTCGTCTTGTTTGTCCAGTGCCTCTGGTCCCATGATATGGGCCTCTTGATGCGGCCTTGGTTCCTGATCTTCGCGCAGATGTGTCGTATCTACGCCCAAGGTCAACATCGGCCGGCTTGGAGCCACATGCTGAGCAAGGCTGGGGCCGACGTGATTTCCACCACTGTTTGGCAGGTCTGTGTTCAATTCGAGATCCAAGGCTGACTGCTTCTTTTCCCCCCGGAGACTTGTCTTCTGGTTCAGTATGCGCGGGCTGTTCGTCTTGGCGTTCTGCGTAAAGCGTATTGTTCCTTTTCCCACCCAATGGCCCCAGCGTGCCAAGTTGGGCACGATCTTTCTGCGACATTCTGCACTTTGTGGTGGCAAGTAGTCTCGGATCCGAGTTCCTTGCTTGTTGATTGCGCTTGGTAAACGTTTTCTTTTCAACAGGTTCATGGTCCCATAGTTCACGGCGATTCCGTAGTGCAGACTCTGCTGACGTAGAGGTATCGAATTTTTCCCGCATTTCCCCTGGGTGTCTTCTTGTAACATGATTTTTCTCTCTGTGCGGGTCGTCTTTTTCAGAAGAGCGCTCTCTTGTACCTTCTTCCCCCCAGGGTCCATTATCTTCGATCCGATCCCTAAAAAAGACTGTACCGTTGCTTGAGCTACTGTATGCTCTGGGGTTGTCTTCTTGTCTGCTAGAGCTATCTTGACCATTCGCTGTCCCTTTTTTGAGGGCTCTTGAGCATCAACTTTGGTCCGCTTATCGTCTTGCAAATGGTTCGTGTCTTCAGAAGTATCAAAACTTATCCCATTCTTGAAAAGTTCCCAAGCTGAAGGGCCCATCTCTGCAAAGGTGGCCAAGCTTCGACGATGTGGTGTCCGAAGAACCGTCGCCACAGAGTCCGGACTGTTTGTCAGCCCTCGATCTCCCTGTTGTGGAATGTGATTTATTTCAGACTGTTTCGCGGAATAGTCGAAATCGATAAGGCTTGAGTTCGATTTTGTCATGTTCACTGGCATGCCACCGGCTCTTGATTGTGTCCCTGTTCAACAGTCTTGGTTAGAACTGAATCTGATCAAGCCCGATGACATTGACTACTTACCAGAGGCTTGCGATGTGTCCAAAATTGACTGCGCAATGGGACTGAGATTGGGCTCTTGTGCTGATGACCATTGTCGTGCATGGCGTTTCCAAGTCACTGTTTGAGTGATCTCTTGAGCTCGCTCTTTCTTTTTCCCCAGGCGACGGGCTCTTTCTTTCTCCTTCTTCAGTAATATATACTTTGCCTCCTGTTCGCTCCTCTCCCTTGCACTCTTGTAGTTATGACGAGCATCCTTTAAAGCATTCTTCAATACAAGAAGCTTTTGTTGAGTCTCCTGACTAAGACTGCTTCGCTCACTATCTGTCGGAGTCACAACGTCGAGCTTGCTAGTTTCGGGATTGAACCCCTGAACCCCAAGATAATCTCCACTCTCTTTGAGATTTCGTCGGAACCTTCGTGCTTCTTGCTTTGCCTGTAGAGACTGAAAGTCTGGCGTCGACGTCGAAGGGGAGTCTGAAATGCTCGCTCCAAGAACGTTCAACTGGCTGTCACTTAAACCATGAATTGCGGGTCGTGATCGCATCTTCAAGTCATTTCCTTTGCTCCCTCGTTCCATATTAGCACTAGACACCTGACTCAATCTCTGATCATCTCGCATCACAGCATCTACATCAGGCAACTGTCGAGCGTTCGCTCTACCAGAGACGGTCCGCGGCGGATCCCAGTTAGTACTCTGATCTGCTTCAATCACGTCAACTGATTTCCTCCACCGAGTATGGGTAGCAGGAGGCCGTAACTTGTTGCTATCACTTGCGTGCTCAAGATCCTTTTGCACTTGAAACGCGGATGGGCGAAGCGTTCCTCCTCGTTCAGGTCGATTACTTGGTAGTATTTGTTTGAACCAAGAGCCAAGTGATGAGGCTCTAGGAAGGTCGCCATCAGAATTGCCTTGTTTTAGAGGCTTCTGCCTGCGATTTTGAACCGACTGAGCTGAAGTCAGCGAGGGATTGGAGGCTCTCGACGGGAGAAAAGACGACATGGTCGCGTCAAGGAGTGTATTTTGCAAGTCTAGCAAAGAGAGCTCATTGGCTCACAGGCTGACAACGCCGTCGCCAGCTGCTTCTCAGGCCTGACAGCTGATCAGTGATAGCAAAAAACTTCAGGAATGTAGGCGGAATGGTATAAGAATAGGCAAAAATGAATGCTGAATTGTTGGCGTTGGCCAAGATGGGTTGTTGTTGATCTCCAGAGATCATGTGTCAGTTTCGACGATAAGAAGGCGCTGTGAAAGAGAGTGTTTAGAAAGGAAAGAGTGCTCGACATTCGCGTCGATCTAACGTGTCAGTGGGTAAATGTTCATATCATGTAGATCGTCTTGTCTAAACCTGGAAGGAGCTCCCATCACACAATTTGCTAATCAGCGTGTCGCCAGTAAGCGAGTCAGTGGCACTCAAGAAGCGATAGAAACTTGGAAGGTCTTACTTTCTACTCACCTTCAATGGATGCACACGTATTGACGATTTGTGCTACAAAAAATCATCAGACCAAATCATCTAGGGTAGTGAAGTCACTCCTGAATTCAGACATAAGCAGTGAGCCCCTCCGTAAAAATAGATATAATATCAAGAAAACAGGTAAACAATGTATCGAGATTGTATGCATACATTAACGCCATAGAATGCCCCTCCAAACACCCTTTCCTCATCCATCAAAACTCCCATCCCAATTCTGTGTCACAAGAAACCATACATGATACCGCAGCACAAAGTCAGCCTCGCCACCGCTTCGGAAATCGTTCCGCAGCACCATGCTTCCCCATATTAGCAAACGGATGAGGCGAACTCTGCACACTCGAGGACGTGAACCGCCTAGGTTCCGACCTCATTGAAGGACTACTAGGAGCCTCGTGGCCCCGCTGCTCAGATGTGACCGTCTCCCTAGACGACTGCACGGAACTGAAACTTGCGTCCTTGATGTCGGCCCTGCTGACGGTATTCTTCAAAGGCGACCTGTTGTGGGAGAATGTTCCCCCAATACTGCCCTTGTATGTAGAGTTCGTCGCCATGGAGGTTCCGATGCTCGCATTAGAAGACGGAACCGCGGGCGTGCGTGGCACTGGTGTACTCTGCATTGAACTGAAGTTGGCGACTGAGCTCGCAGCAGAAGGCGCAACTGCGGGCGTACGCGGTACCGGTGTACTCTGCATTGAACCGTAGCTATCCCCAAGACTGTGCCGAAGACCAGAGGATCGAATGCTGCTAAATGCCGGTGTGAATGCCTCGGACCGGCGGCCGGTCGTACTGGGGGTAAACGCGACATGACTAGAGCTGACACTAGAGGCGCCGAATCTGTGACTTGGTGTAGACTCCTGAGGATCAACATGAGGGTTGCCGTGCGTGATGAACGTTCTCCTGACGAGCGTGGCTGGCGTCCCAGTCTGCACAAACTCTCTCGACGGGGCGGGCTGCTCCGCTGACATTTGCGTCCCAACATCTCGCACGACTGGGTTGATGCGCGGCTGGACAAAATTGGTGTCATACTCATGGAATACCTCTCTCTGGATAATCGCGCTATCCTTGGCTTGTTGAGAGTACCTCGATGAGAGCAAAATCATCTGAACAGACAAGACAATCTGCATGATCAAGGTATTGAAGACGGTGACGCTTGGTCGGGGGTCCAGAGGCGCCAGCGGCATGAAAATCAAATACACCAACACATGTCCAGGGCTGAACAAGCAAAGCAGTCGAATGCACACAGGTAGAGGATCCCACATGGACAGCTCCCACACGTCCCTCTTCTTCTCAGGATGCGCCCGTGAGTCCGCAGAATCCGGCAACACCATATCCGCAAGGAATCGCAACGGCGAGGAATTCCCAGGGTTCGAATGCACGCGAACCCTTTTCGCAGACGAGGTATTCGGCTTGACATCGATATCGGCTTCGAAGAGCCTGTACTTTCGCGTTCGGGAGACCGTGTACACCGCGTTGGTCACTGAGAACGCCACCAGGACCCAGCAAATCGTATACATCTAGAGAGACGCCATTTTTATCAGCAATCAGCAGATATTGAGCAAGTTTTGCAGCAAAGAGCAGAAATCTTTCAAGAAAACTCACAAGGATGGATGGCCAGCTCGATGAGCTCTCGTCTCCGAAAATGTCATCACTTGCCGGCTTGGACCCCGAGTTTGCTCGCACAATGAGAAACAGAAAGTTGAGCCCCAGGCCAAGTTGAGTGCCGACCAGCCCTGAATCCCAATCCCTCGTCTCTATCTCCTCGGAGAGCCAGAGGAGAAAATCCATCGGATTGAGCATCGAGGTGATGCGCTCCAGAAGAGGTCGTCGGCGCACTAGTCGCGGCATCGTGCCAAGAATTTCAGCCACAACCGCAAAGCTGCAAGGTGTACGGAGTACCGTGAAGAATCAGGTTCAAGACCGTTCGGTCGAGCGTTTTGCCGCAAATCCTCTCTTGGTGACTTGATAGAGACAATGTGTCCCGACGTGTCTCACCAAGGCCGCGAGACAAGCGCGCGTCGTTGCGCGGACGAGAAAAGAAAAGCGGATGGACCAGTGATTGGTGCAGGTTGTTTACGTTCCCTCGAGGCTCGAATCGAAGTCTTGTTGCTCGTACAGCTCCTCCGGTTTCAATTGGGTGATTCGAACAAAGAAGCTGCGGCCAGAAGCGGAGACGGAGCGCTGCAAAAAGTTGCAACCAAGCCGTTTCTTCCACCAGCCAGCCTGGGCCCCCTGGCTCTGTCGCCTGTACGCTGCCATCATAGTGGAGACAATTCGACAAGACAAGCAGCGATCCATCAACTTCAACGTTCGACGGACCTCATCCCCCGTCGCAACGACTCTTCCAACACCCACCCGACATCGTCTTGAAGTTTCGAATAATGGCCAACCAAGCTGACTACAAGAACCGCGAGTTCCTTGCCGTCATCGGCGACGAAGTACGCCTCCTCTCCACAAGACCGCACATTCATACGAGCCCCCTCGATCGTATCAAGCTCATGGGTCGCTGACCATACTAGGACTCGGTGACCGGCCTACTCCTAGCTGGTATTGGCGTACGTTCTGTCCCTTCTCTCGGAAACACAATGTCCATTGTTTGATCCTGGGGCATATTCTAACTACGATGTACCTTGCAGCACGTCACGACGGGCGCCGATGCCCAGAAGAACTTCCTCGTGGTTGACAGCAAGACCGACAACGCGGCCATTGAATCCGCGTTCAATCGATTTACGCAGGATCGAAAAGATATTGGAATTGTCTTGATAAATCAGCATGTTGGTATCTTCAGCAGCAGATGTGCCGTTATGCTAGATTGCTGACTTCGTCTACAGATTGCGGACAGGATACGGCATTGCATTGATACCTACACGGCCGCTTTCCCGACTGTACTCGAAATTCCAAGCAAGGACCACCCATACGACCCAGAGAAGGACAGTGTATTGAGAAGAGTGCGTCGTCTATTCGGCGAGTAAGCTAGTCGTCATGTTGAAGAGGCATGGAGATGGTGGTGCGAGCATACAAGGGGTGCCGCAGCAAGGCAATAATTGATTGCATTCATAGCAGCAAGATAGACGATCGGAGTTCAACGAAATCATTTCCATTCAATGCAGGGCTCTTATAATCAAAAGAAGAACGACACGCTACTGGTGTCTCATATGTACATAACCGCATACTATAAGGATGCTGCACAGCGCACCTTGATCTCTCAACCTGTCAGATTTACTATGTCATCTGATGGAAGATGGTGATTTGGGTGAATGCTGATGATATTGTCATTCTAATGTCTATGCATTCTTATCTAAGTTCCCTAATAACTGGCCTCGAACATGGCCCCAATTTATGTACGAAATTACCTAGGAGGTAGGTAGGTACCTGTTCGTGGAACTTCAGTTCATGCTTTTCCTTCATTCTTTTGTACCCTTCAGCGCCATACGGCCTCAACACTCCTGATATCCGACACAACCACTCCTTCGTTGAAACAAGGCCATCGCAGGTTGATCAAATTGCAAAGTTGAAGCAAATCGAGCGCAACAGGGGGAGTAAGATGAAGTCCTAGGTAGGTGAGCCGAAACAACAATGCCCATGGAAATGCTGTTCATACGTCGTGTCGCGTTACAGTCTAGTCTTGGCCTCGCGGCCAGTCCACCGTGTCTCATTACAATTCGTCGCCATCATCAGACTCTCCCAAACGATCCATTTTGAACTTGATCGTGGCAGTCAGGCAGGTGATTCGCTTGTGACGGGCAGAGAACACATCAGCTCTGCGTAGCCTCGGCTTTGAGATGGCGACGTGTGATGGCGACTCTGATGCAGTCCTGCCCGTTGCGCTGTACATATATCCCCCACTAAGCCTATTCCCATCAGCTTAGGTAGTGTTCTGACCTTTTGGTCGGGTCGGCAGGGTCCAGCGATAGGTTTCCGATTCCTCACAGCATTTGGGTAGCGTGGGAGAGTCGAGACGAAGGAGAATACTCTTCTCCTTTCTCTCCTTTCTCCCCTCAAGACAAACAATCCTATGATGAACGCTAGACTGCAGCGCCTACTCTAGGCATCCTCATCATCATCATCAGGCTGTTTCCAACTATTCTCGTCGAACTTGACCGTGGTAGTCAGGCAGATGATCCGCTCGTTATCGACAGTATATACATCAGCTACTACAGTGTATGTGCCCTGCAGTATCAAGTTAGTGATTAGCCACACCTTTGTTTTGATGGTTTTTTTTTCCTCCTTCCACATGGGTAAGACCGTACCGGTGGAATATCTCTGGGAATCGTGAGAGTCTTGGTCATGGTATGGGGTATTCCAAAAGGCCTGTAGTGGCACTTGAAGTAGTCGACCTTGCGGAACCCACCGAGCTGCTGGCAAAAGTCGAGCTTCATCCCAAGGATCCGAACAAGCCCGTAATGAACTGTCAATTCCATGTACGCCTTCTTTTCGATAGTCTTTTGTAAGAAGACAGTGGTCGTGTAGACAAAATCCTTGCCACTATCAGAAAGAATGTTAGTTGGATCCTATACGACGGGCTGAGAGCCTCAGTGAGAGGGCATAGAGATCCGCTCAGCAGCTAGTGCAGGGGAAAGGGCACCTACGGCACAGGTGGTTTGGGGACCAAAAAACGCTCGAATTTAATAAATTCCTCAGTCTTCTTGCCTAGACAATGCTCTATCAGAGACTGTCCGGGGAGTTTCAAATCATCCTTAGTAGGCGAGACGTCTTCCGGAGAATCGACGTCCCGAAAGCTCAGTGCAGCTAAGGGAACCACCAGGGCAGACAAGATGGCAACGGAAATTCTCATTCTCAGTCCCGGCTGTGCCTACAGATTTCAGCTGAATGCGAGCCGTTGTCGTTCGAATATGGGGGGAGCAGATGGCGGAAATGGCCGGATGTCTACAGAGGTTGTTGTAAAAGCGCCGAGGAGACTGTCACTGATGCAAAGGATGATTGTTGGAAGAAATCCGCGAGGGTTGCGTATACGCGTGTTGTGAACTGTCATGAACAATCTGTCTTATACGCGAGAGCTATCTAGAAGACAGAGAAAGAAAAGAGTGGACAGCCATACCTCGTGGTGTCATACCACGAGGTTTGTTGGCTTCGTACGTGATTTGAGGGCGTATACAGTGGCCATGTGCGTGATCGGTGACAAGTGTGCTAAGTTCTAACACTGTGTGACTGTGCAGTGGCCACGCACGTGCTAGCAGCAGCCACGTACAGGTGTTCACTGTTCAGTGGCCGCGATTCCAACAATGACGAGGTTTTAATTGATTGGCGCGCGCAGATCGCGTGCCAACGCGTCTCTCCAGCTTCAGCTATGTAGCTGTGATGACTGGCCTAGAGTAGGCTATAGTCTAGCGTCAAACATAGCATTGTCTGTCTTGAGGAGAGAAAGGAGAAGAGTGGTCTGAGAAAAACAGAAACATCGGAACAACGGAATAGGGACCGGAACCACGGCCAACAGATCTGAGATGTGTAAATGTCCCCTGCACAGCCGGTCGCAGGATCTATCCGTCCCGGAAAACAAAAAGTTCGCTAAACTGCTCGACCTCGGTCCGCTAGGGGCAGTACCCTCACAATCCTCGCAAGGTCACAACTATGTCGTGAAGGAACTAACGAAAAGGTAAAAAACGCCACATCATGGTCGACGGCGAACACCATCAAAGGCGTCAAAAGAACTTGGGTAATGAACACCACTTGACTGTTCTTGACTCTGGAAGAATGTTCTTGACTCTGGGAGAAAAAACTCAACTCAACTTCCTCTCAAAAACACTCCCTTCTCTCTTTCTTTAACTCTGGATGAGAGAAGACTTTCATGATACAGCAAAACGGACACATGTCACACCGTATGTGTACATACCTACCTAGGTCCTACATAGGTACTTGTAGAACGGACGATAAAGACGGAGGTGAATTAAATCAGTTAGTTCCGGCGGAAAAGGCGTGATGACGGACGAACAAAGTGGATCAAGTCTGGGCTTTGTTGACGTGGCTGGTGACTCGTGAGAAAGAAAAAGATATGTAGATAGCTTTTGACTTATCGTGGCATCGCAAGCTTCAGCTCCGCCACCGCTGACCAGCCATGGGCATCCATCACGAACCACGATTCACACCCGTCGCGCGAGACTCGAGAGTGTGCCCCGCGAGTCCGTACGGAGTAGGTACAAAACTTGGGAAAGAAACTTGATTCCAAACTTCATCTTTTTAAGTTTTAACTGCTACATTCCCTGCAGCACGTCACGACGGGCGGCGATGCCCAGAAGAACTTCCTCGTGGTGGACAGTAAGACCGACAACGCGGCCATCGAACCCGCGTTCGATCGATTTACGCAGGATCGAAAAGATATTGGAATTGTCTTGATAAACCAGCATGTTGGTATCTTCAGCAGCAGATGTGCTGTTATGCTAGATTGCGGACTTCGTCTACAGATTGCGGACAGGATACGGCATTGCATTGATACCTACACGGCCGATTTCCCGACTGTACTCGAAATTCCAAGCAAGGACCACCCATACGACCCAGAGAAGGACATCGTATTGAGAAGGGTGCGTCGACCATCGAGCGAGTAAGCTCATCGTCATGTCGAAGAGGCGTGGAGATGGGAGTGCGGCAAGGCAATAATTAGATGCATTCATAGCAGCAAGATAGACAATCAGAGTTCAAGAAATCATGTCCATTCAATGCAGGGCTTTCTTAATTAAAAGGGAAGAATGTCAAGCTAATGATGTCTCATCCATCTAACCGCATACTGTGATAATGCATGATAAGGATGCTGCACATCGCACCCCGATCCCTCAGCCACTCCTCTGTTAGAACAAGGCCATCGCAGCTGGATCAAATTGCAAGGCGAAGCAAATATAAAGCAACGGAGGGAGTAAATGAAGTCCTAGGTGAGCCGGAATGATAGTGTCCATGGAGATGCTGTTCCTATACGTCGTGTCGCGTTACAGTTTATTCTTGGCCTCATTGCCAATCCACCGTGTCTCATTACAATTCGTCGCCATCATCAGACTCTCCCAAACCATTCATATTGAACTTGACCGTGGCAGTCAGGCAGGTGATTCGCTTGTGATGGGCGGAGAACACATCGGCTGTTACAGTGTAGGTGCCCTGCAGTAACAAGTTAGTGATTAGCCACACCTTTTTTTTGATGTTTCTTTCCTCCCTTCACATGGGCAAGGACGTACCGGTGGAATCTCGTTGGGTAGCTCGACAGTCTTGATAATTTGCATGTCACCAGGGTTCAAGGGGCACTTGAGGTCGACCTCGCCGATTTTGTCGCACAAGTCGGCCCTGGTCGTAAGGAGCCGAATAAGCCCATACTTAACAGTCAAGTCGATATACGCCCCATTTTCGATAGGTCTCTTTACCGCGCCTGTGGCCTTGATGATAAGATTTTTGCCACTATCAGAAATAATGTTAGATTGTAGTCGAGGACGAGCTGAGAGGATACAGAGATACGCTCAGCAGTTGGAAGAGGGTCAAGGGCACCTACGCCGCAGGTGGGTTGGGAGCTAAATCGATATTGTAGATTTCAATGTATCCCTCAGACTTCTTGTCGGGACAATACTCTAGCGGGGACTGTCCGGGGATTTTCAAATCCTCATTAGACGAGATGCCTTTCTGAGCATCGACGTCCCAAAAGCTCAGTGCAGCTGAGGGAGCCACCAGGGCAGACAGGATGGCAGCGGAAACTCTCATTGTCGGTCCCGGCTATGCCTACAGATGCCAGCTAAATGCGAGCCGTCTCGTTCGAATATGGGAAAGCAGATGACGGAAATGACCGGATGTCTACAGAGGTTGTTGTGAAAGCGCCGAGGATGACTGATGCAAAGGATGATGGCAGCGAGGCTTGGACGCTGAACAACGAGGTGACGGCGAGCTGTGGAGCGGCCTTGGCTGCCTTACTGGGGCAAGCGGTGCGTCATGGGACCACCAGCGGGGCTCATGATTGGCTGCTTGATACACGCGCTGCACCTCGCCCAGCAGGCACGAATTCAGCCACGGAAGGACGGAAGCACAAATACTGGTGAATTTACCTATGTACATCTGCCAGAGTTTTCGTGACAGAACGAAGGAAGTCGATACGAACAGGAGGAAACACAAAACCATAGGTATGTACTACGTACTCCGTAGGCATCGATTCGTTGGAGATAGACAGACCCGCAAAATCGCATCGAATGACGATCGTGTTGGCCAATGTTGATCAGTAAATACTGAATAGGTACCTATGTACGGAGTAGGTACAAAGTTCAAATCCTACATGGCCACCCAGCGACCGGTCAGTCGTTTGCATTCCTTGCCATGAGCGACCAACAAAAAACTTGTTGACGTGCTTCGGCGTCAGCACTGAGCAGGCGATATGGACAACGAGGCGAAAGGCAAGTGGGAAACACCCCGCGTTTGGCTCACGGGCGGCGGGCCAACCGTGAAAATGCGGAGTACGTAACAGCCTAACAGGTACCTATGTACGGAGTAGGTATGTATGTATGTACGGAGAACCTACCAATGACCACTCAAATACGCAGAAAACGAAAAGGAACCTAGGTGCGCGTTTCAAGAATCAGGCATACAAACGAGTGATGGTAGAGGCAATCAGCAAAAGGCAGCATTCTCAACAAGTCAAATCACAACGTACTTTCGTGCCCGTAGATGGAGAAGTGGTTTCGCCGAAGTTCCGAACCAAAAAGTGGATGCCAATCTCCGTCTGTCGTCGAGTGAGCTGTTCTCAGAACGGCCCAAGACGCACGGACCAGCTCCCAAGAAGTATATAGTCTCGTCCTCGCTCCCATCTTCTGCTCGTTCTTTTCTTTCCTCTTCATACTTACCTTGTTCCAGTATCCCGAGATCATGAAAACGGGGTACTAGCAGAGGACACCTGCATTGCACATCGCGGAGTCGTCTTGTGCTCAATTGTCCTTCGGGGCCATTGGGGGCGCAATTTTTGATTTCTACATTTTCCATTATGGACATGGTGCTATACCATGTCATGAAGGAGAATCTATCGATTGGGGAGGCATTAGCCAAATATTGGTATGCACGTACGAATGAGGACATGTTTCACATGAAGGCGTTGGGTGGCGGCACAAAGGGCAGGTGACTCGCCCGATGTTGGCTATCGTGGCGCCTCAATCGGCATGTCGTAAATTTCGTCCGACGGCAGGGCGGCCGCATTCTATTTGGATGGTTTGAACTGTTGGTTTCGTTCAGTTGGCCCTCGGAACAAACAGACTTCTCAGACAGTTTTATTATGCGCGGACTCTGGAGATTGTCGGAGCTGAGCCATCTGCACACCCCTGAGTCCCTGACCTGAGTCCTGACTGAGCCTTGGCACTATCTTGGATACATGTAGGTAACCTTCTTCGTCCGTATGTACCTGTAATCTATCATGTACCTAGCTTTGGAAAGAAAATGAGATCAGCATCTTCGTTGGTGCTAATCAAGAACGGCGATGAGACCCCGAGAGTTGCGACACACAGCTACAGCCTACAAGCATCCTCAAAAGTTAAGTACATAGCTTGAGGGGTTCGCATGTCACTCCATTTCGCAAAGGACATGGGAATGAAGAAAGAGCATACCTTTTGAGCTACCTAGACAATTGAATTGTCCGCATATGACTTACTCCGTATGATCACAGTCTAGATTCGAGACTCGAGACTCGAGAGGGATTCGTAAAGCGGTTCGCTCGGCACATGCATGTTTCGAAGAAGACGGCAGACACTGCAGCAGCGAAACCGTCCATACACCCCGTGTACCTACCTACCTACCTATGTATGTACATACCTACTTGTCGAAAGGACGATAAGATGGAGGTGAATTAAGTCAGTTCCGGGGGAAAAGGCGTGATGATGGACGAACAAGTGGATCAAGCCTTGTTGACGTGGCTGGTGAGAAAGGAGAAGGAAGCCTTTGACTTATCGTGGCATCTCGAGCTTGTACTCCGTATGTACAAAACTTGGGAAAGAAACTTGATTCCAAACTTAGTGACTGCAGCTGAGCCAATCTAAGAGAAGCATTAGATCCACTATGATTGGTGGATGCGGTTAGCGCCAATCAGCATCCGTCCCAGAACGGCCTGGTCTTGTTGTTAGTGTGCCCCACGTCACACATTCATTTCGGTTCTGCAGAGGCCGCCAGTTTTCGTGGCCGAAGTCGGCAGCCCCTCTCCGCCACATGACACGTCGAGAGAGAAGACGGACAAGAGTCACAACTTACAAGACGAGAGAACGAGGGAAAACAGCGGAAGAAAACAGGATGAAAACAGATCCACCAACACACCGTGGCACTTCGTGCAAGACCAGGGGGCCGCACGCAGCTGAAAGAGAAACGTCTTGTCGATGCCGGCGTTGGCGGTGAGATTCGAATCGCTGCAGTTTTCTAAACGCCAACACGTTGGCAGTCATATCAACATCAGCATCAGCGCACCAGCCATCAGCATCAACACCAGCATCGGGCACCAAGCGCCGGCACCAAGCTCCGGCAATCAGCATCATTGCAAATCTGCAATATGCTCACTCACGCCTTGTTGCCCGCACTCTCGATGTTTCTTCAGGGCTCGGTACATCCATCACATTAGAACAATAGCCCTCAGCTTCAAGAATGAAAGACGCCTCTGCTGCGGCCCGCAAGCCGCGAGCGCACGCGCACAAGGCGCGGAGACAGCTGCCTATTTCTGCTGCAATCGAGGAACGGCGGATTCGGCCTTGGACCGATGGACCAAGAAGTCGCATTGCGCGTTGACGCGGCCCGCTGAGTGAATTCCGAAGCAGGGAGATGCTCGTGTCCGAGGGATGCTGCGGCGTTGCTTACAGCCTTTACAAGTTACAGCCTACAGGTGTCAGAGGTACGTACCTCCTCTCCCCCCATTCCGGGCGGTTGTCCTCCCCCAAAGCCCCCGAAAGCCCCCCGAAAGCCCCCCCCGAAAGCCCCCAAGTCTCCCCTCGAGCAGCCTGAGTGCAGTGGACCAGACACTTAATTGAGAGGGAAGGGGGTGTCTGTTGTCTGTTTCTGTGTCTGTTTCTGTCGCTCGCCCCATCGGCCCTGCCCATGGCCCATCCGCTCCTTCCCCCCCCAAAATTCCATCCCCGTCCCGTCTCTGGTGCGGACCACGATTTGTCCCTTTCTCCCCTTCAGTCGCCGATTCTTACTGCTCTCCCGTTCCACTCCCACAGCCACCCTGCCTATCTATGCAAATCCCCATTTCAGTCCGAAGACGCTTTATTTTTCGATCCGATCTGACTATCGTGGCCTTTCTCTTGTCACATTAGCAGACGCGCAATCTCCGAACGTCAGGCGCGGAACCTTCGCAGTCGAACTCTTCACTCCCCCCGGAAGTGCCACAACGAAGCCTCCGCGACATTGGGCCCCTTCCATCGTCCTCTGCGCGCTCTAGAACTACTTGATTCGTGCTGTGGAATCTGTCGTCCGGCTGGAAAAGATTTGTCAGAGTGTCGGTTCGCTGAGCTTCTTTGTTCCGACCAGCTCCTGGATCGCTACCCTCAGCTCGCCCCTTCACTGTCGACACCTTGGGCACCGCCTGCTCCAAGTTGTACACCCATCGTTGAAAAAGTCGTTCTCGCCGTCAGCAGCTGCGTCGGCAAGGGCGACGTCCGAACTTACACTACCCCGGAGCGGTAGCGTGGATAACCTCGTTCTTGATCACTGCGGCGTCCTCACGCTGCAACCCAACGCCAAGGGCGCGCGTCTTGGTCGGGGCGTCGTCATGCTCTCAAGATCGCGACGTTGATTCATGTATGCGACCCACGATTTCGCCGCTAATTTTTTCTCGTGAGGGTCTCAGATTATGATTGAAACGCACGTGCCGCCGTCAACGCAGGCAGTCACTCCCAGTCAGAACGCTCAAGCTGCGCCTGTGGACGTGAACGTCAAAGATGACCCTTCCATTGACCCGAGCGTAGAGCAAGCAGAAGAAGAGCCGTACACAATCAAGTGTATCTGCAATTTTTGCGACGATGACGGAAATACCATCTACTGCGAGACGTGCGATACTTGGCAGCACATCGACTGCTTCTACCCGAACAATCCAGATGAAGCACTCAAAAAGGAATTTGCTCACTCGTGCGCTGACTGCCAGCCTCGGCCACTCGATCGGCAAAGAGCCATCGAGCGAACACTTCGGCTACGAAATGCGGATACCGTTGTGTCCTCACAAGCAGGGTCCTTGCACAAGAGAGCGAAACGACCGCCAACAAAGAGCATAAAAAAGAAACACAAGCTGAACGAACTGCATGTCAACGTCAACGTCGGATCTGGGAAAGTTGTGGGCAGTCCTCCGCTGTCCATGCCTTTGGCCAAGAAAGTCAAAACCTCACATCGATCTGCACACTCAGTCACCTCTCTGCCCCCAAAGCGAAGCCCTTCCTACGGCCACAACTCACGCCCGGCCGCGGCTCAACTCTCCAGCCCTGCCACCGCGCTCCCTGACTTGCCCGATGGCTTTCAAATTCACCACTACTCTGCGGGCTTCTACTCTCTGTACAAAGAACAAGAGGTAGTGCCCAATACGCACAACAACGCGTTTGTAAGCCTGGTCATCCCCCGAGCACTCTCTCGATGGCTCCGAGAGCCCGACACGATGAAGCAGGAGGTAGGCCGAACACGAGCTGAAGTGTTGCAAGATGAGCCACCAAACTTGGAAGAGAATCAGCCCAAGCTCGAAGTCACGGACAAGATGCGGTCTCCGGAACCGGGAACTATTATCCGCTGGCGCTTTGTCAAGTCCACTGCACCCATTGAGAAGGACGTGCCGCTGATTGAGTTGAATGGCGCAGTTGGATTCCAGAAAGATTATTGCGCTGACCCAGAAAATCTATGGGCAGACTTGTCGTCGCCATTACCATT
Source organism: Claviceps aff. humidiphila group G2b (assembly GCA_018360325.1). Lineage (NCBI taxonomy): Eukaryota > Fungi > Ascomycota > Sordariomycetes > Hypocreales > Clavicipitaceae > Claviceps > Claviceps aff. humidiphila group G2b. Next base: position 47,594 of record SRQG01000156.1, read on the forward strand.
TGTGTTTCTCCATCCCGCGCTACCGCTTTACATTGACACTAGGAAAGAAGGGTCCTCAGCTCGGTATGTTCGGAGGAGTTGCAAGCCGAATGCTCAGCTGGATACCTACCTTTCTGAAGGCTCCGAGTATCATTTCTGGCTTGTCAGTGACCGATACATTCCAGCCAATGAACAAATCACGCTGCCCTGGGACTTTCGGTTAGAAAAGAGCGTTCGAGATCGATGGCTCCATCTGCTGGGACTCAGTGACGAAGATTCGAACGCAATATCAGAAGAGCCTGACCTGGATCCCGCCGAGTACACTGCCATTTCCAACTGGATCGATCGCATCTTGTCAGAGTATGGTGGCTGTGCTTGCGATCTTGAGAACAATTGTGCCTTTGCTCGATTTCACCGGCATTACCTCTTTGGTAAGAGCCAAGGTCGGAACAGCAAGAAGAAGTCAAAAAAGGCCCGCAACCACGCTCCTTCCCCAACCAACAGCAGGGCCGCTAGTGAGGGCCAATTCGATGATAGTGTGGATGTCGAGCATGGCTCTCGGAGCAAACACTCAAGTCGCGACCGCACACCCCTCCAGGGGTCCTTTGACCAGCTTGGCATATTGACAGAGCCGACGGATCGAGACAAGAGGAAGGTTGCCATGGTTGAGGATTCGTTCCGCAGAATGGAGCAGCAACAACCGTCGAGGAAGAAGAAGCGAGTATCCGACGGAGCAGGTGCATCTACAAAGTCAAAGTCGAGGAACGGATCCGCCGGTCCTGCTGCTTCCGCCGGTCCTTCTTCGTCAGGAGTACAGTACGTCGATTCCGGCACGTGGCGGGGCATATCCGATTCGCCATCGAGCGCCCATTCTCCAAGCATAGGACACGCCAAGACCAAGGAAGGGCAGGCTTCAATGACGTATCAATCCCGCTCGCGGCAGTCGTCTACGGGACCTCGTTCAAACTATCGTGATGTCGCCGTTCAGACCGATCCCGTGCAAGGGCAGTGGTTCAGTCAATTCTGTCACCCACTGCCTATCAGAAAACGAGTCATCTCGTTGTCGCAGCGACTCATGAATAGCAGACACCGATGTATTGCCGATGCAGAAGTTCGGAGGAAGGCCTCGCTTAGCAGCCAAGTATCTAACATGAGCGCTCCAGACGTGGTCTCATTGACTAGCGGGCGCAAACCTTCCAACGCCAGCCTCGGCTCAGATGCCCCCTCACCAAAGTCACAGATCACTGATGGCAACATGACCGATAATTCAACCTCGATGACGAATAACGGCCCGGTGGAGGCGACGAGTACGAAGACGCCGGAGCTGCGTGTGCAATTACCCCCGGTGCCAGCCTTTGACAACACGACCCTGAACAGTTCGTCTGTCGCAACGCCTCTATCTGCTTCGAGCTCAACGGGGCTGTCGCCGTTGTCGAATCCGTTTAGTGCAGGATCGCTGAACGTGATGGCCGTGAATCCTAGCCCGATCAAGAAGAAGCTAAGCCTCAGTGACTACAAGAGCCGTCTCAACAAGGCAGCTATTAAGGCGAGCAGCGGCGCATCAGCACAATCAAAGCCCGGCATTTCAAGCCCTGAAGATGCCAAGGCTGAGATTGTCGCCGAGCCGCAAACGCTCGACAAGGCTGAGGAGTAGTTGACGCGACTGCCAGTGCTCTCTCAAGTCGTCATAGTCTACGGAATGTGTGTTTGATTAGTGTGGGAGAAGCCTTGCTTTACTTGGGAAGAACGGGAGTCAATAACCTCGCCAGAAGCGAGCAGTTCCAATAACTATGTTTTTGTTTTGTTTTCCTGTCTGTTTTGCCCACTTTTTGGGAATCTTTTTGATGGCGTATATGCAGAACGGCCTCTTGTATCGTCTTGTTTTGTACATTGATATCATCGACGATAGGATGGGGACAGAGGATACATTGGCGTTATGGGGGATTAGGGCAGGGATAAGGAGGTATAGGGATAGGAATGATAGGAAGGGATAGGAATAAGGAATATCAAATGGAATTTGGGCGTTTCAATTGTATTAAAGGGGGCGAAGTTCAATACTCATCAACCTTTTTTTTCCTCGGAGTATTCTACACATATATATATATGTATCTGGAAACGGAAGTCGCGGGAAAACTGAATAGCGGGATGAAGGGATTAAGACACTGACAGCTCGATGGCCTGTGTCTCGTCTTCATTTTCTCGTGAGAAGATGTTGCGAATACATGCAAATGAGATGACGATTGGGCAGATGGTTGGTTCGTTTGTTCGTTCTTCGAGAACAGCGCTCTGGGTCCCTAGCTTGTATTCCAAGGCTGCGTTGGTATACATACTTCGTACGGAGTAGAGCTATTCGGCCTTTTCCTCAGCCTTTTCCAGACGAGAGGTTGTTGGGCAAGAGGTCGGGTAAATATCCAGCTACCGACGCCGTTAGGTAGCCAATCGGCTTGGGTATAGTTACCAACTTACCAAATGTCTTATCCAGTTCTCTCATACTTTCTCCGCGCTATGTTTTGTATAAGAAGAAACATGTATGTACAGTAGTAATGTAATGGGCGAGTTCAGGCTATATATGTATGACTTGTCATGACGACTCACGAGTCCACGACTCGTTGTTTCACGGCGTTGGCTGTGGGGAAGCACCTGTTTTACATGAGGTACATACGGAGTTAAGGTAACCTCCATATGGATAATGGGAGGGAGCAACACACAACGCTGCAAGTACATACATACACACTGAGATGATATCGGTACCTACAGTGCTGAGTGTACACACATCGCACGCAATCCTGCAGGGTGAATACCTGCCTACCTAGGTCAACGCCACGTATCCCGGTTCTTGCGTCATAGTGATGAGTATGTATCTATCATGATGGGAAGGATGAGACTGATATTTACCTGAAACAGAGTAAAAAGGTCAAGGATGGTTACATAGGTACACTGTATTTCAACAACCTACTCAAGTAGGCAGGTTTCATTGCGAACAACCCACCAGTTCACCAAGTGTATCAAGTTCCAAGTGCGTCATCAATACACACACACACAGTGGTATCAATATCAGCGTCCTGATATAAATCTCTCAGAGCTCTATATGTACATACAACGGAGGTGACCCCCTCCTTCCTTGTCGTGACACCATCTACTGATGAGATAAAGTCCCCCAATTGTCCTCCTTAAAGACCAACAGAGCCAGCTTATGTCTCACAAACAAACCAAACAGACCCACAAACAGCTGAAGCAGGGTAATCTCCCACGCCAGACGGTCCTCCCGCAACGGTCCCCTCCAGACGAGCCACAAATTCAAGATGGTAAAGTTACTCGTGCTGACAAGACGGCCTTGTTCATCCGTCGCCACACGCAACAGATGCACTCTCGCCAAGAGGTGCAGAGCCGCCGCAATAACCGGATGGGGCTGACGCTCCGGAGCCCACAACGTCACAGACGGCTCCAGCAGACCAGTCCGGGCATTAAAACCAGGCAGCCTGTGCCTTGGGCACGGCACAAGCCCAAAGATCTGAGGACACGAGTACAGAAAGTTAAAAATCTGAGGCACGAGCAACAGGCCCAGCGTTTTTGAAAAGTGGCCCAGGATACCCACCACCGCGAAGACCATGCCGGAGAAATAGCAGTATGTGTCTCCGACAAAGACCCGCGCGGGATACCAATTATGCAGGAGGAGCGCACAGGAGACGCCTATCCAGGGGAGAAGCAAATACAGCGAGAAGAGATGCGAGTCCGTCGCCGGATGCGGATACGGCGTCAGGAGGTACAGACAGTCGTTGAAGGCTATGAGGAGGGCCACGACGACGCACTGGGATACTTCGATGCCGTTGATACCGGCGAGCATGTTGATGCTCTGCGGGCAGAACATGGCCACGCAGGCCATGTAGATGTAGTAGAGGGGCCCGAGGTCGAATAGCTCCCCGAGATAGGGCTGCAGCTGGACAGGAATGACAATGGACGTGACGTCAAAGTCGACAAAGTAGACGACTAGGATAGGGATGCTGGCCAGGCCTGGGATCCACCACTTGTGGCGCCAGCGAATGTCGAAGAGATCGTCGCCGATGCCAAGCAGGGCGATTGTCTGCAGGGAGATGATGGCCCCGAGATAGGAGGCGAGTTTGTTGTGGGGGAATTTGTGCAGTAATCGGCCGCCACTGCTGCTGCTGCTGCTGCCGCTGCCGCTGGCGTCGAAGTTGGTATCGGAGTAGTCCATGGAGGAGTGCATCTCGACGACGACATCGCGGTTTCCTCCGCCCGATGTAGCCGCCACGATGTCCTTGTAGAAGGGCAGGGGGATGAAGACAATGACGGCGAGGAGGTAGACGGCCGCGCAAACGGCGCCCATGCACTCTGGGAGTTCAACTTGTGTAGTTTTGCTGAGATCGCGGCCGCGGAAGCCCGCGCGCATAAACGTCGGGCCTAGCCAGCGGATCATGGCATAGCAGAGGGAGAAGGCGGCGACGGAAAGGGCCAGCGAGGCGATGAGGGGTGCACCGCCATCACCGCGGAGGGTATTGGCGAGTACGGCGAGAGATGAGCCCGAGAGGAGGACCAGCGTTGTGGTTTCTTGACGGGAGAGCGCGGTGGGAGAGGAGGCTGAGGACGGCGAGACAGCCATGGTGGTTTGAAGGGGCGTGATATGGAGCGTGGAGTTGCTGGCGAGGCTATGTCTCCGAGGTCGATGGCATTGTTGATGGAAGAGAAGCCATATGCTTGGATGTGGCGCCCGTTTCCAAGTGTCGAGGGTTTAGGATAATCGAATGTCGCTCGAATAAAGTTAAACGGGTTGCAGATATAGCCGTCAAAGGATGGGCACGGTTCGACGTTCGTTTCGGGCGTCGGGGTAGGAATGGCTAGAGGACAACAAAACAAAAAACTGGCAATCAAGCAGTCGAAATTCAGGGCGTAGAGGATAAAGGAATGGATGCAGCTGCGCCGAGTGCGAGTGGCGAGCCACGAGGTTCTTTAAGGAGGTGAATCGGAGTCTATTCGGAGATGAACTCGACTGGCATTATGCGACGACAGCTGCCACGTTGACATTTGCCAGCTGCGGAACATGTGGGGCGGCGCGACGTCAGTACTCAGTGCTCACGGGCTTTCTGGATGCACGTCATGTTGGAAGCTTATTGCCTTTTAAGATAGAAGTAGGACCCATGCACACGATAACTTTAATTTATGTTCTAGTGTCTCTAGTTTGTTTCGTTTCGTTTCTTTTTCAAGAAGCAGTTTCATTTGACAATTGGCCGCACATGGTGGTCCTGTTTCTGAACAGGGCGCACTTGGTTCCCAGCACTCTGAACGCCGTGCATGTTCCTAGCCTTGAAGACCGGGATTGAAAATGAAGATAAAGAACGTCAAGCCAGCAAAACAAAAAAGAAGGGCAAAACCAGGCTTGCATCACATTGAGCATCACAACGCCGGGATGATATCCTATGCAAGTCATTACCTCATGAGACCAAGTTCCACTTGGCGATATACGACCACGACATGCCAACTCTCCCCCGTTTAGACATGAATTCACCTGCTGTAACACCACGAGCATCCCCGCCATCCATGCTATCCAACTTGATGATTTCCACCGCCTGGCCAGGAGAACCCAAATCGGCCGCATTGACGTCCACCCAGTGCCAGTACCCGTTCGTATCCATTGGTATCAGCTCATCCGCTCGCCCGTCGCGGCCATGAATGCTCAGCAAAAACAGCGCAGGTTTCCCCAACCCCGCCTTCTCCGGCGTCCAATGCTCGCACGTTTTTGAGAACTGAAAGCGCACAACCTGCTCCTTGTGCACGGAGATATCCTTGTTCTTCGGCTCGACCGACTCCTCAGATAATCCCTCGTGGTTCCCCGTGCCAAACCACTGATACGGCTCACCGTCCACGCCGCCCCTGTAGTATTCTTCCCACGACTGGGCCCTTCCATCGACCCTGAACTGGTGATTTGGGTCTTGTGGGAAATGACGTCGCCCAAAAAGCTCGTTCGACAAGGTGAACTCGCGGGGGGAAAACTCCTTCTTGTACGTGTTGGACGCCGAGCAGATGTGCCCAGCCCCCCAGCAAGCATCGACGAGTTTCCAGACCCCGCCATCCACGCGCACCGCATTCCAGGCGTGTCCGTCAGGTTTAGCCGGGGGGGGCCTCTCGCCTTTCCGTAGAGCTGTGTGGCCGAAACCCTTGCCATGGCCGGCGACAACAATGCATTCCAGGCCGGCGCGCTTCGCAACTGCCATGTAAACCTCGGCGTACCCTTGGCAAACAGCCAGTCCGCTCATGATAGTATCCTCCACCGAGTGATGACGCACACCGTTATTGAAGAACGAGACCGTGTCGTACGCAATATTGTGGTGGCACCACGTAAATATGGCGCGCGCTTTGTCGCTATACGACGGAAATGGGTCGCAGAGTCCTCGAGCAAGATGGCCGACGATATCGTGACGTGGTAGTGATTGGCGAGGAAACTGTGCGGCTACCGCGTCGGGTCTGCTCCAGTCTCGACATACCCAGCATGCGCCAGGGTCCGCAGTATCACCACCGCTCGCACCGCTGGACTTTTGCGCCACAGTTCGGGCAGAGACGGCTTTGACGTCGGCAATAGAGGGCCTGGAGGATAGGGGTATAGGTGGCGGTACGTCCCCGCGTGCTGCATCGCTGGCTGATATCGACGGAACTCGTTGAACTCCTCGGTGAGGAAGAATAGGTGGCTTTACAGCTTGGGCACTGCCGAAGCCTCTGATTGTGCTACTTGGCAGTCTTCGTGCAACAGGCTTGACGTCATCTGTATCAGTGGTGGTAAGGGCCGACGGAGATGCCGAGTTGGACGTCCTTGGCGGGAGGACAGGGCGCAAGGCTGGCGCCGGCGATGGCGAAGCACTGATAGCATTCCGAGAATCTTGTGGATTTGCAGCTTGTCTCGCTCGTATTTCGTTCCCACGCGCCTCCTTCGCGGCAGCTTCTTTCGCGGCGGCTTCCTTGGCTTTCGCCTCGAGGCCTCTCTTCGAAGGAGGCAATGCAGGCAGACTGGCTGGATCGAACGTGGCAGGCGCCATCTTACGCGTCGCACTACCGACGGACATGTAGCTGGCGCTTGACGATGCGGTTCCGCCTAATGAACGTGTGGAGACGGCAGAATGCTGAGAAATCTCAGACGACGTCGAATCCCGACGGACCGAGAGATAGGTGGACTGAGCCGATGTTCGTCGAGGCAGCGCAGGCGGAGTCTGTGTCGGCAGAGTCGGCGGCATCGGTCTTCTTCCAGGCAGAGGAGGAGGGGCGGTATTGCCCGTCGTCGGTGTTGTTACACGGTTTGTACTTGACGTTGACGTGCCTCTTGGAGGAAGCGGCGGCGGCGCCTTTGAGGTCGTAGATGTACCATGACTCGTCTCATGCGACGAACCGTTGATGACTGCCGGTACGGTTTGTCGTCTCTGGGCATTTGCTGGACGCACAGGAGGGGCGGGAGGAGGCGGCCGCTTGCCGGGTTTCTGGGCAGCGTTGGCCACACTGCTGGCGAGGGGATCGAAGCTCTTTTGCTTGTTGAGGGCAGCTATCCTCTCGGCGAGCGTAGTCAATTGAGGCTGCTCAGGATCAGCCATTATCATGGCAGTCGCGGCCGCTTGTGCTGGAGGAGGTCAAACGAAGGAGTGGCAACAGACAGCGAAGCACAACTCGATCCTGAAACGAGGATGAAAGGAAGCATGAGGAGAAGATGACCAGGATCAGGCCGGCCGCACGTGGGGTGCCGCGTTGCCCCTTGTCTAGTGACGCAGTGGTGACATGGATGGGGCGATCGATTGAGCCGCTTATTTTTTTCGGCATACAGGTACGGAGTACATACGGAGTATGAGATCGAAGTCGAAGGTCATTCGTACGCTCGAGCGAATCGTATTGTGGCGGCAGGCGAGGTTGTCGGGCTGATGAATGCTGTGTTGTTTCAAGGCGACAACGGGATTCAAAATGGCGACCAGTTCCTGGGGTAAGTAATAAGTACCTAGGTACATAGCCACGTGTGTCATCCACGTATCGCAATGACCAATCCATCAACTTCCAGCAGCGATAGAGACACCAGAACGCCCTTTGAAGCCATTGGAACAGAATACGACGCCTCGCACGAGGAACTACGTTTGATGGGGTTCAAGGTTCCAGAGTTCGTTCACGACCTAATGAAAATTCCACAGCAACTCGAGAGGATTAACAGACATACAGACGAACACATGCAACGGCACGCATATTGTGTTCACGCAGCCTCGCGAACGCCGAAGTATCTTGATCAAAAAGCAGGCCGCCATAAGTCTCGGTGCAGGGGATATCGTCGGCGTTGCCAGAAGTGGCATTGAACTTGCACGAGAGCACGGGGTTGACTTGGGAAGTTGGAACAGAATGGACAAGTGGACGTTCATGTTCAGGACGAGGCGCGTTCGCGGCGAGGCCAACCGCTCGGACGGTTGTGAGAATCGGCGAACACTCCTGAAGAACACTCCTGAAGAACACTCCTGAAGAACACTCCTGAATGAACACCGCAAAGAATACTGCTAAAATGGCACCGTTGAATGAAAGACTGGGAATATATAAAATCGGTAGAATGGACATTATCCTCTCATGCATCCAACATCACTGCAACGAAACAGCATACAGCTTTTCGTACGAAATATTCTACCTCCTTATTACAAATTCGGCTACTCATCAGCTCTTCCAACATCATACATGGCTTCTCCAGATACGTCCCGCCAGGTGGCAGCTGACATCGCCAACGCCATACCGCCCAACGACCCTCTAGTTGGATCGTACTCCATCCAGTACGATAACCCAACAAAAGAGTTGGAGATAATTCGCAATACCCAGAGGACACGGCCTCCAGTCTTTCAAGTTGTGGCCGGCGATCCAATCATGGCTGCCATCTCGAATGCCATGGCTGATACCAACAGCGAAGCGAATCAAGCCGTTTCCGGCGGGAGAGCCCGGGTGCCGTTCATATCCGCGGCCTACAAGCATTGGCCTGCCGGTTTTCTCCGGTCCCGGAAAGATCCCCCGACTTACGAGCAAGATCTATGTAAACGAAGCAATCTTCTTCAAACACTCACCACGTTTCGGCCTGGCGAGCAACGGGCGCGGGGTTATCCGATGTCCGACACCAGCGTCATACTCTCCCACGATGTTGTGGTCCGTCTCGGTCCTAGGGACGAATACGAACCGCTTGAATCGCCACACCACTTGCCTGTTGTCTCCGTGACTCCTGTACGAAGCCCCAGCGTGAAGGGAAAAGGCACCACATACTCTGACGAACAAGTCAAAAATATGATGCGAGAAAAGATCCGTGGCGCCCTCCTTGTCTGTCTATACCACAATTATAATCGAGTAGTTATCGGGAACTTTGGTCTGGACAGTATCTACCGTAACCCTCCTCAAGGACTGGCGGAGCTCTGGCGGGATCTGCTCCTGTTCGATCCTATCCTCCGCGGGCAGTTCGCATCCGTTGTTTTTGCATTCGAGGACCCGACGAGAAGCACCTCACAGTTTTACTTTGACATGCTACAGCGATACGCAGAAAATAAACGGACTCAACGGAGTCGCATGTTGGCCGCGGAAAGAACGTCCTCGATATCTACCAGTACCAACACATCGGCAGAAGGGTCGCAGTGGCACAGTGAACCACCCGCTCCCACGGACATGGCCGTTTTCCAGTCTGTATTTCACCCGGACGAAATTGAACGGGTTCTTCAGACGCCCGATCCGCGTTGCTCAATAGCCATGGTGCTCTCTTGATAGAAATAATGCAGAAAGGCTGGTGGGAAGGGTGAAACATTGCGAGCGTACAGACAACAACAAGAACAGCAGTGTCGATCATTACATGTTCTCGCTTGGCGCTCTGCTCTCTATGTCGCTCTTCGGCACAACTGAAAGTCGTACGAATTCCAATGTTAATGACTTCTTATTGCAAGTCTGTGGTCTCGGCAGTCTAAAGATCGGTGCAATGCCCTCAGACAGCGCCTTCTCATGCGGCTTTATGGCTCCAGGATATAGGTATAGCTGCTGACATATATGCCGTTCTCTCGGCGCCAGTCTATGCTAAAGTAGAGTTAGTATATAGTTGTCTAATTATTACTATTAGAAGTAACGAATCGATCGTAAGCGGGAGGCTCGGTTATACACGCCACGGAACGTGTGAAACTACCTTTAAGTGGCAGTAACCCGAGTACGTGGGATGCTCCGGATCCGAACGGTAGCGAGGGGCATAACGGATAATCCGGTCGGGGACCCCCGGCAAGTCTTGGAGGCTGCGGACGGTTCGTGTTATGCCGGATTAGCACATGAACAGCGTAGTAGCCTCGTACGCTGCGGCTCGTTCGATATACTTAACGTAGAGGCTTCTTCTCGGCCGCGTAGATTGCTGGTTCCCGTCGATACCCGGTACGTCTACTACGGCGTCTCGATCCTGTTCGGCCCGGCAATCGAGGGTAAAGACAGCCCGAGAACCCTATACGAGCGGAAGATCGAGTAGGAGAAAGCTTACTTTTTGCGACCCCCAGACCCGCTCCACAAGAAGCTTATTAAAGGTCTTCGCCGCGAGGGAGACAACCGGTCTCGAATCCGACACATGCGGGAGGACACCCTTAACTTTATTCGTATGAGACGCCACCGGGACCTCCGCCTTCGTACAATACTTCGCAGTGTAATCGAGGGCAACCCGGACCTCCCGCGAGACATTATCGACACGGTGGAACTCTCTACTCGGCGGAATTCCCCTTACCAGATGTTTTGCGCTAAGTCAAACGATACCGGGATGAACCACTATAGTCCTTTGGCAATTATGGCGTGGCGCGCGAACATGGACATCACGCCACGTACTTCAACCCGGACCGAAGTACACGGCGTAATGTCCATGTTCGCGCGCCACGCCATAATTGCCGGCCCGGGATGAAGTACACGGCGTGATGTCCATATTTGCGCGCCACGCCATAATTGCCAAAGGACTATAGTGGTTCATCGCGGTATCGTTTGACTTAGCGCAAAACATCTGGCAAAGGGAATTCCGCCGAGTAAAGAGTTCCGCCGTGTCGATTATATCTCGCCGGAAGTAGAAGCGACAGGACTTTGAATCGTCCTCGGGGTTCTGTCCTTTACGGCAGCGCAGACAACCGGGATCGCTGCACTTGTGCTTTTGTACCCGATTGACAATATCTCAGAAAAACTCAATATCGTTCCGTACCTCGCTAGCCACAGATTCGATAGCGCCATTTGCCGTAGGCGCGGCTTCCCGCATCGGATCGGGGTTTATCGCCGTCAGGTGTAGTCCTCAAAAGCGCGCGTAGTCGTTCCAACTCTGTTCGATTTGGAGGTCTAGCTTAGGAGTCTCCGGGGACTAAAGGAAGCGATGTGCGTGTAGACTACCGTGTCCTTGAAACTCATAGCGAATCCAACAGTCCATGTACCCGAACTTCTCCTTGAGAACAATACGAAAGCAGGAATCTAGCCGTTGTTGAAAGTGCTCAGTGGCTAGATGTGGGGTTTCACGTAGGAACTTTCGGGCAATCTTTGTCCGTTGTGTCGGATCCGCGTTCTTCCACGTATCGTAATCATCGGAGTAGCGCAGTAGAGAAGGCCAGTGTAGGTTCGCGGCGCTCGCGGTTACAAAAAGGCTCGGGGCGCCGAGGGCGCGGACGTACGCCTCGAGTTGAAGCCTTTGGTTGTCCCAATACGCCCGCGCACCCTTAATCTTCTTACTCTGCCGTACGATAGACTTAAGGAGGTGCCGTCCTTGTCCGGATTCCGGGTCCTCGAAAGCCTCCCGTACCTCGTCCGCGGTAATCGTCCGGGATTCTGTAAACCTGCTAGCAACAAAGGACGAGCCGCTACGGGTGTACTGTCGATAGAGGATGTTGAAGACAACGTACCTCCATCTTGAGTGCCTCGCAAACCGTCCGTCCTTATATAGTAAGAGATACTGAATGTATTCCTTAAAGGATAACCCTCCGGGGCCTTGCCGACCACCAATCCGCCGCCTCACCATAGGGGATAGAAACTCGGGAACGTAAGCGAAAGAAGTGCGCCATCCGTAGCCCATTCGTCTAGCGGCGTATCCGCTACAGTAGGTCCTCGTAGAGGGTTGCGGGGGGTCCGGTGTAGCGTTGGGAGGTAGCACGTCCCCTACTCGGTCGCGGAGGGCGGAGAGATCGCTCTGATTCGCCAGTAGGTTCGGTACCGCTACGTCTCCAAGTTCGTACTCTTCGTCCTCGTTCACAGGGCCAAAACCCGGTCCTCGTCGCGAAGAATCTTCAAATTCTTGCGAAGGCCGGATATCCGGTGGTTCACCCTCCCGGCCAGCGTTATCCGGCCCTACTTGTGGGGCATGACCCGGTTCCGGTTCTCCTGTTTGTCAAGTTAGAGGTAGTACCCGGGGTAGGGGGTAGGGCGGAAAGGAAGAAAGGGGAAGGGGAGAGGGGGCGGGAAGAGGGTAAAGCTTACTTTACTCTTCAATTTGAGTGGGTAGATCGTGCATAACGTCGCCGTCAACCGGGGAGCGCGACTGGGGCGGCATGGTCAATCTCGAGATCCGCGTACACGGGGTGGTTTTGGCGTAAAAAGTCAAACCACGCTTTGACAACAGACCGCCGTACTGTAAAAATTCCCTTAAAGAGAGAGAGCTCACCGGTCGTTGGGTCGCGCGGGCGAAGGAGTAGAACTTCGGCGTCTTGGGGGAGTAACGGTAGCTTTGCGTAAAGGCGAGGGGTATCCTTTAGAAATGCGCAACGTGCCCGCGGTACTGAAATTGTACGCCGCGTACTTGAAAGACATTTACAGCGGTTTGTACGCGGGCGATAAAAAACTCCTCGATGTCCGTAAGCTGCTCGAGATGAGTACGAACTTAAGGAAGAATTTCGATACCTTTTTGACACCTTCCTCATGACTAAGCCACAAAAATCTCGCTTAATGCGGACTCAACGAGAGCCAATCATTTCGCCAAGCTTTCATGATGGCTTAGTAGTACATAAGCCATAGAGATTTTGAGCTCAGCCTTCGAGTCCGCTTCGCTTCGCATAATAAATCGTCTTAGGTACCTGGTAAAGTCGGGCAGATCCGAGGGCCCGCGGAATTTTCATGTTTGTGTCTGCATGTGATACGGAGTACCTACATACACATATGTAGGTACATACATACCTAACCCAGTGTCTGTCTCTGTGGAGTTTTAATGGTTGTGTTACGTGAACAAGTCCGGGAGTCCGGGATGCTTACAAGTTTCACAGGCCACTGAATCGTTCCGAACACGGGTTTTGTCCGCTTATGGAAAAAGTATTTATGAATATTGTATGTATGTCACGCCGCCTTTCCTTGAGGTCAGGTGTCAGGAGGATGAGAAGACCCGAATTACCGCATTTCACCCCTACTCCATTAAGTATGCAACTATGACGGACGCGATTTTTCTTTTCTTGTACGGATTTGACACCAATTACCTTGGACCCTACAATAAATAAACAAATGCCCTTTGCTGGACAGTGGAGACCAAGTTATCGTGAAGACTTCCACTGTCCAGAGCTCGTCCACGACCTAATCAAAATTACGTTGTCTAGTATCTACAGAGATTCGAGATGGTCAGGCAATTCACATGCAGACACAAACACGCAAAGTTCGCGGGTCTTGTGTTCCTTGAACGTCGCCGTTTGACATCTGAGACATGATACATCGCTTGCGGTAGCACAGAGCGCAAATTGTATGGCCGGTGCCGCGTGCGTGCGTTGAGTAGCACAAAGCGCCTATATGGATATATCTAGTCAGCTATTCTCCAATTCCTTAGGACAGTCTTTCCCTTCAGACACACATTCACTCCGACATATCTCACTGTGTTCACGTAGCTTCCCACGAGTCTCGATTGCTTGCGCCAAATTCCAACTGTGCTCCCCGAGCATCATAAATTAGCAGTAGACCACCACACATCTCGATGCAGGGGTATCGTCAGTCTTGCGAGCGTGGCATTGAACTTGCGTGAGAGCGCGAAGTCGACTTGGGAACAAATGTAAGCGGGATCAGACCGACAAGTGCATATTCATGTTCAAGAATCAAGACGGTGAGCGTTCGTGACGAGGCAAACCGCAGGCACGGTTGTCAGGTGACAGGATCAGCAGCAGCTTAGCGATGCGAAACTAAGTTACTAACACCGTTGATTGAAAGATTGGGAATTTGTGAAGTCAGTCGATTGGGGTTTATCTTCTCATTCGTCAGGCACCCACTACAACGAAACAGCATCCAACTCTTCGCACACAATCTCTTCACTTTCACTCACCGGCTATTTCAACATGGAGTCTTCAGAAACGTCCCGCCAGGTGACGGCTGGCATCAAGAGCTCCATACCATCCGATTGCTTTCTAGTTCCATCGTACTCCATCAAATACCATAACCCGACAACCGAGTTGGTCATAAGTCGCAGGACTCAGAGCACACAGGCTCCAGTGTTTAAAATTGTGGCTGGCGATCCTGTCATGGTTGCTATCTCAAACGCCATGGCCGACACCGCCAGCGGAGCAAATCAAGCCTTTTCTGGCGGGAGAGTCCGGGTTCCGTTCATCTCCGCAGCCTACAAGCATCGGCCTGCCGGTTCTCAACCGGGCGATCCTCCAAGTTACGAGCGGGATCTGTGTAAACGAAGCAATCTTCATCAAACGCTCACCACGTTGCGGCAAGGCGGGCCCTTTACGTCGTTTTATCCGATGTCCGCCACTAGTGGCATATTCTCTAACAAAGTTGTGGTCAATCTCGGTCCTCGGGATAGTTATGAAAATCTTGAGCCGCCACAACACTTGCCTGTTGTCTCGGTGCCTCCTCTACGACGGCCCGCGTTGAAGCGAAGAGGCACCATATATTCAAACGAACAAGACAGAAATACGATGAGAGAAACGATACGTGGAGCTCTTCGCATCTGCCTCTACCACAACTATGATCGAGTAGTTATCGGAGACTTTGGTCTGGGCAGCATCTACCGCAACCCTCCCAAAGCACTGGCGGAGATCTGGCGGGATCTTCTCCTGTTCGATCCTGTCCTCCGCGGGCAGTTCGTATACGTTATTTTTGCATTCGAGGACCCGACCCAGAGCACTACGCAGTATCACTGGGACGGGTTGCTGCGAGGCATGGAAAAAGAACGGAGTCGCAAATTGCCTGCAGCAGACATTTCCTCGAACCCCGGCAGGACAACGGCAGAACAGCCGCAGCACAGTGGTGCTCCCACGGACATGGCCGTTTTCCAATCTGTATTTCACCGTGACGAAATTGAGCGGGTGCTTCAGACGCCCGATCCGCGTTGCTCCATAGCCATGGTTCTATCATGAGAAATGTGATGGAGAAAAGCTGGTGGGAAGGGTGAAAACTTGCGAGCGTACATACAACAACAAGAACAGCAGTATCAATCGTTACATTCTCTTGCTTGGCGCTCTGCTCTCTATGTCGCTCTTCGGCACAACTGAAAGTCGTACGAATTCCAATGTTGATGACTTCTTATTGCAAGTCTGTGGTCTCGTCAGTCTGAAGATCGGTGCAAAGCCCTCAGGCAGCGCCTTCTCATGCGGCTTTAAGGCTCCAGGATATAGATAGGTAGAGCTGCTGAAATACATGCCATTCTATCGGCGCCAGTCTATGCTCAATAGACAAATTGATCTCTTTTTCTTACCCTGTGTCGAGTCCTCGGGTGATGTGGCGTGTACTCTCTCGAAAGGTCATTGCAAATGAGATTGCAAATCGATATCTTTATAAAGCATACACGAGCATGAGGACAAGGTTGAATGATCGTTTGTTGGCTATCAGCACGCCCGGTCGGCTTATGCTTGCCAGTGATGGATGGACCAATGTCCGTGGCGAATCTATCTTGATTGATATGCTCGGTAGCCCCGAGGGTGGCGCATATTTTCATTCAGCGAGGTGTCCGACCTCGGTATCCTGAGGGTGGCGCTTATTGTCATTCAAGCGAGCCAGATGGTGTGAATCGGACACCTCGCTGGAATGAAAATATGCACCACCCTCGGGGCTACCAAACATATGACTTATGATGGGTTCGCCACAGACATTGGTCCATCCATTACTGACTATCGTGACCTGACTAGGCGTGCTGAGAGCCACTAAAAGATCGTTCAACTTTGTTCTCGGGCTGGTGTAAGCTTTATTAGGATACCGATTTGCAATGTCCTTTCGAGAAGGTGGGATGACCGCTCGTCGCAGTCGGTGGAGAAAGGCAATGAGTTTAGGATGGTCGAGCAGGCGGAATGGCAGTCCAGCTGAAAATGTACATCGGCAAGCTCTTCGCACAAAAATCGTTCTCTTCGGGGCTAATTGTGTCCATCCACTGCTGTGTGCCGGGTTGCTTTTGTCTTATTTGTGTGATCCCCAAGTCGAAGAGCGTTTTCGGTAGGCGTAGCTATGCTGTTGCAGTGGGAGTCGCAGTGGTGGCGCTGCTTTCTCAGTCGTTGACTCGTGAGTCGTTTACGATTGAAGGTGCTTGAAGCCAACATCATCAATTCAGTGCGCCGTGTCACGTGCGCGTGTGGGCGGCGCTAAGCGACGATGCGGATGACTTGGATCGGAGAAAGAGTGGGTCCCTTGTAAATCACCTCCAGCCTGATGTACCTACACGTTCTAATTCGTGATTTACGCGTAAACTACACGTGTCGCAATTTATGCTTGTGCCGCAACCTCTGACTTCTACACTGTCCCTTACATTGAAGTAAAATGGGAAGTCCGAGGGGACTTTAGGTAGTAAAGCTGAAGGGTCCCGATGCCCATTGCCGAGAATCCACGTAGCCGAACTGACGGTGGCGAATCGCGATACATACATACCTACCTAG
>SRQG01000157.1:0-63711 GCA_018360325.1 Claviceps aff. humidiphila group G2b
CATGGTTTCCGCCACTCTCCTGTGCTTCTGCTGCCCTAGGAATGTGCGTACGTGGTGCCATCACTCCGTACTTGGCCTGCGGTACCAGGCAAGGCAAATCATGCTATACCTGTTTCCTTGCGTAAGCCAGCATGCATCATGAATGATAGCGGCGTCGAGTTTCTCGTTGTCTTTCAAATATCCAGCTCCGATCAGTGGCCCTTCTAAAACGAGCTCACCGATGCTACCAACCGGTGCAAGGCTTGTGCCCTCTCGCGCATCGACGATCCATGTATGCATTCATCCCGACGCCTCTTCCGATCCTGGGCTCATCCGCTTCTTCGAGACAAACAGTACCCGCAATAACGACTGGTGTGCTCTCAAATAAGCCATAAGTGAATTTCAGGTCCACCAAATGCGCCCAGCGCCTCGCGTCGTCCGGAGAAGCATGTTCACCGCCTATTATCAAGGTTTCCAATGCCTGGACGATGTGATCCGGAAGAACAGTGGCGACTGAAGGAGCAATATCGAGTATGGTGGGCTGCCAGCGTGATATAGAATTCTCAAGGGCTTGTTTGTGTTCAGCCTCGAAAGGTACACAGAGGCAGCCGCCACAAGTAAAAGTTCTGTTCTGGTCGACAAAGAGAAACTGTTGACCCCGGACCAGCGACGCAGACTCATCGTCGTACTTGGCGCCATACTCGATGAGCAATCTGATTCTGAAGTTTTATATCGGGGACTCATCGCTTTAGGTACACTGTTAGTCTCGGCGAAGGAAGTGACGGTCGGGTTAGAAGTTGGTGCATGGATTCGCGGAGCAAAAGCTTGGGCAACGGAAGATCGGGTCAAGGCAGTGGCCGATGAGTGTTTAGCCTTGCTTTAGGTATAGGTCAATTGTGTCCAATCATGGGAGAAATGGGTGTTTATGACTAGACGAAAGGGCATGTTGATTGTAATGGGACGTTCGTTACCTTACGAATGTGCATGAGACCTGGAAGCCGAAGCTTTGCTCTTTCTTGCTTGAATGAGTCCGTTGTCTTTCCAGCACCCGATACCCCCATGAGGGCCGTTAATGTGCCCGGCTTGACCCAACCAAACGCTCGGGAATTTGATCTTCTGGCTTGGCATCTTTGAAGGGCCTAGCTTGCTATGTAGCCTGTACCTCATCCTCTAGCCATATATGTATTTTGTCATGCACTATTCACGTCTCTTCATTTATCTGTTTTCATTCTTTGAGCGCGAGAGGATACTCATGTATTTCATAGACCAGCATATCTGTGGTGTTGGCATCTTTAGAAGGAGGGGCGTTTACGATAAGCTGCATTTGGAGAGCGAGGTTGCTAGGATACCCAAGCCGTCGTCTCTTTCTTGACATTTTGCGTCAAATCATTTGATATTAATCAGAACTACGCTTCTGGCTTACTGACAACTGTGTGTCGTATGGCCTTTTCTTCTTTTGTTCCGCCACGCGATACGGAAAACGCATCACCTTTTGCTACGACTTGTAACTCCTTCCTGCCTGTCTATCCATGCATGACATCACGTAAACCCTCACAAAATTACATCTTTTCGTGCGTCGCCATCAAGGAACCTACAAAAGTAACGGAAGCCGCATTAGTCGCACCCAGCTTACGCGCAATACTGATGCTGAGCTTGGCATTCATGTAGGCATCCTCGTCAGTCTGGCCCGCAGTGACGAGATCATAGTCAACGTAGCTGCTCTTCATGCCGTTGAGCACGTCGAGAAGGAATTTGCCGGATGCAATAGTCGGGTCCTTGAAGGAGCGGAGACCTGAGATCGCACCACATCGAACTCCTAACAAACGCCCGACAGGATAGACGCGCTCTCCGAAACAGGCTGCCTGCGCCAACCTAACCGCCCATCAGACAGAACCGTCGCGTTGGCGATCTCCTCAATCAACTCCCACTGGCCCGAGCGGCTGTTCTTTTGCGCCGAGCGGAAAATGATGGAGCTGCCAAGGTCCTCAAACACGAGCTCCCGCCGCCGCAGCTGCAGCCATTGTTCCTCCTCGGTTCCCTCGCCTATGACCTGATTCTCAGCTTCCTGGTTTCGCAGGGCGATGGCCCGAAAGACGTAGCTGTCGCGAAGGGCATTGCGAACGGGATATTGACCCAATATGCGGATAGCGTCCTGTCGGATGTCTGGGTCGCGACAGCTAAAAGATGAGATGAAAAGAGGCCACGTCCAGCCTGAGTCCATGGCGAAGCCGCAGTTCGGACGAGAGCGAAGGAGTATTTCGGCGAGGCGGTTGATCTCGCGGTATCTCGGAGTGAGCCCTTCTGCAGCGGTGAGGCATGAGAATCGCGGAATGGTCGAATATATACAGAGGATGAGATACTCTATTCGGAGACTCATGGCGGAGAGGTAGTTTTGGGGTTCGGCGGTGGCTTCACGGCAGATGGTCTTGTACACGGGCTCGAAGGCCTCTATCCATCGAGAGAGCCAGTGGCGAGACTCAGTAACGAAGTTGCCAATGCGGGGATGTTTCTTCACGCTAGAAAGCTTCCTTTCTATGTCTAAGTTGGAGACAGCACGGGTGAGGCAGAGCTGGGAGGTGAGCAATGTCAGTAGAGGAAGGTGCGACACCGTGAACTTTTGGACGAGACTCCAGTACCCTCGGGCTTCTTCAAGATTTCGAAACGTCGACGGGAGGTTGTCTAACGTGGTGATGTTGAATTGTCGGGGGCGGAAGTAAGGAGAATTTTTGGTGAATGGAGCGATGGAGGTGAATCGATGGGGGGCCATCTTAGGTGATGGGTGGTGCTGCGGCGGAGTCTCCGGGTTACTGCTCTGGCTTTGTGGGCTGAGAAGACCTGTCGCTGCTACTGCTCCTGCCGCTATTGAAGTCGAAGTCTGCCCAGACATGCTGGGTTGAGTGGGCGGGCTCGTGATGCCCTGGAGTGGCGTCGATACTTCAGAACCTGCGACTGGTCTTGCTTGAGGTTGTCGAGTATCACCAACAGAAGCTGTAGCAGGAAAAGTAGCTGTGTTTGGTTGTTGTGCGGCAATAGCCTGTTGCGATGAATCTGACGCCACGCTTTGGTTGGAACAGCCCATTTTAGGCGGATAGAGGAACTTTTTATACGATCCCAAGAACGATCTCGACTGTAGCTCTAGTGGCCTGTAGCAATCGAGAATCTCCTGTACCAAGGACGGGGGTGCCGGCGCGATGCTGACCAGACCTGGTGCAAGCTCTGTACACGCAGCCAGCTCGTTCAGCATGCTGAAGCCATGGGAGACATGCTTGAGTGCAGCAGGCATGTTCCCTCGCTGAGCCTCAAAGCAGATGAACAAAAGCGACGACAGCAACGCAGTCCGTAGTCCTTCCTTCGTAGGTTCTGCTTTCGATTGAAGACGCAGCGCTTCGCAGTAGTATATGACCGAGTTGAGATAGTGCTTATTGTCGTGTCCGAGTTCTGCTGACTGGCCCTTGGTCTGGTATGCTTTGCGCAGCGCTCCGACGGCCATGGCGCCGAATCGGAGGGTAGTTTCCTCCATTGTTACCTGTGGCATCGTCGTCCTCCATAGCTGGCTTTGATCGATGCCTCCGCTGAGATATGTGACAGACAAGCCAATCCATTCATTAAAATATGCCCTCTGCTCACTGCTAGAAAATCGGATCGAGTTGATATCTGGTTCTGTGAGCAGAAGCGGTGCTCTTTTCGTGTGTATGAGCTGCGCGTTCTTATCGGGGGCGACATTTCGCGAAGCGGATCGTGGCAAGGTTGAGGAAGAGGTGGGCTCGGACTCTATGTAAGCTTCGCAATAGCCGCGCCATTTGATGCAGTTCAGACATGCCGGCTTGGTTTCGTCACATTTCACATGGCGTTTCCTGGAAAGTGCCAGCTTGTTAGTAGTCTAGACACGTGTAGTTGTGTTTTCTTGCAGTTTGTTTTCAGCTGCGCTTATGATATGTGCTTATGCCGTATGCTTATGTGCGTTGTGCTTCTGCTTGTGCTTGGGTATGCCGACGGCGCGAGAATGTTTTTGAAGGAGCTGCATGGAGAAGTCTCATGCCACCAGTAGAGAGGCATAAGATGATAAAGAACGCACTTGCCTAAACGACAAGATCGGATATCAGTTAGACATGATGGCATGGGGTGGTAGAGGAGTTAGTGGGCATAATCATGACGACATACAAATAGAACAACCCGTTCGAGCGCGGGTCGAGCTTCGCCTTGTGTGTCTTGCTCTAGAGTCGAGCGCAAATCGGTACGTGCCTCCACGCTGTCCCGCAGGCAACTGCTTCGTCGACGTCGCAGATAGTCTATGTCGATTATACCAAGTCAGCGCCGAGCGCGACGTGAATCAGGCTTGGGGGCCTGGGGTCCAAGTTGTAGGTTTTGTACGTGGAAGATGCTAATCAAGGACTGTTCCTGAACTGGAGACTCACGCAGACGAACTGCCTTTGCTGGCGGGATTCAGTGGAACGGAGAATTGAATCTCCATAATAACAGCGGTCTGCGGAGCTGAAGCTTGTATTCGAGCCGCACATGGATCAAGTAACCCGACGTGGATGGTGAAGGCACGCGCAAGAGGAAACAGAACGCCTCAAGTCGCTGTCGGGCAGTTGAAGACGGCGCATGGGACGAGCGACAAGTCCAGTCACGAGCCAAAGACACTGGAGGAATTTCAAGCCAGATCACTTGCCCATTCTGTCTGCCAACGCAGGGCAGTTTGTGGACGCGCAACTTGCCATCGACGTCGGGCACTGCCAGGCAGATCGGCATATGAAGTGGGTGCGTATGTGGGTGCATTTAGTGGGTGTATGTAGTATGGTATGTACATTCATGAATCACAATGTATGCAATATATACGGAGTACGTATGTACGTACATACAAAGTACATAACATGGCAAGCAGAGAGAGATGGACGACGTCGACGGGACGTCCGGGTGTGCGATACAATGCCGCTTCGGATAGAGGGATCTGGCGCGGCTGGCACAGGCGATGAATTGCCAAAGTGAGTTCTACCTAATAACTTCGTACGGATGTACATACCTACACACGTTTTAATAACTCAAGCCGTGGCTCGGTCTTCGCCTAAGTTACAGTACATGCAGCATGCTCGCTAGGCAGCACAGAAACTGACGAAGCCCCCGGCTCGCCCAGAGATTGATCTCAGATCGGCCTTTGGAGGATCAAAAACCATCATGTCAGATACCATCGGCGATCGCAGTCTCTGTAGGAACAGCGCGGCAGAAGCAAGTATGTAAGACAAACGCCGCGCAAAGAAGAGTCTTCGGCCTTGGCCTCGGTAGTCCGCCGAAAGCCTACCTCCTCGTTAGTGGTCACCGCAATGGCTTCCTGCGGAAGGCGTGGATGCGTGCATAATATATGTACAGCGGAACGGTTCCGAGCGGCTTGGGCATAATGATGATGAAGCATGGAGCTCAGGTGGGGCATTCAACAATATCCGGTCGTGCGGAGAGTTGCAACTTGCAAGTTTGCGAGGCTCTACCGCTGGTATGTACTTCTTTGTGTGCTGAAAATTGCCCTCAAACACCTATCTGTTCTTGACGCTCTTCAATTCGGCTCATTCCGGAGCCCGAATCAAACGACTTCTTCACGCAGTATATCGAGATCTTAGGCAACTGCGTCAGTACGCGACATCAAGCTGACTTTGCCCCAATCCACAGGGAAGAATGTCAAAGCCGTGGTATGGCTATATGCCGTCTGCTCAAGATATCGTGTTTCCCCGGCCTTGGATGGGAAGTCGAAATTCCTTACGTGGATACACCTTCTGGCGACGATATCATGCTACAGCATCAAAGGAAATGTCCCCAACACGCAAGAAATAAACCATCGAGGCATCAAGATGGTCCCAAGCTGACGCAGACTTTGAGGCGTCCTTCGCCCCGATTTCCCAACGACCGGGCCTCCACGAGACTGGGGGCGTCGAAGCCAAGCGTGACTTTTTTCCATGAACACATCACATCTTGAAGTGTGTCATTACAGCAAGCTCTCACGCTATCCCGCGGTGGTCTGTCGACTCTACGAATAGTGAGCATCGAAGAAATGACGCGCTAGAGAGAGAACTAGAAAGAGAGACCGAAAGACCGAGGATAACATTCGTATCTCAATGGCAGATGAGCACATACGCCCGCGGCTGGTAGCTTTCTTACCATCAAGAACGCCAATACTTATTATAGCAAGTCCACGGTGAGGTCTCCTTTGTTTTAGGATCGTTCGAAATGATTATCAAGAAATACGTCGCGGAATATATCGCCATTCTTACATGTAGCAAAAGGTTCTGTTTAGGCGACATCGCGAACAGCCTTCCTTTAATGACAAGCCAAGTCATACATGAGAGCAATAGTTGCACCCACCATTTCTAATGATTAGAAACCATCATTTCCTGTCATCTGAAGACAATTACCGAGATCTTCGTTGTCGATATCACAATCCGGCAGGGCGTTTTTCCAGACCAGTAATCACATAATAAAGAAGCGAGCTGTGCCTATCGATTCTACTCGAGCACACAAAGCACTCAGCATCCTCAAGTCCAAGTTCAGAACGCTCCATGGTCACGGTTTGTTTCATGCTTTCCGTTGCTCGAGCTCTATCTGGTGTCAAGCTCTGTGGGCAGCAAGGCGCGGAACCTAATGATTTCCTCAAAGCATATCAAGCCAACTTCCAAGCGTTCTCTGCATTAGCCGCCAAACACCGATCGATTCGCATGCGACGTGCATTATGAGCACCCCAATGTCCACACGGGAGACGTTCTCGTTTCTACTGCCTAGCCAACATGAAATCCGTCATAAAAGAGTCGAAAAGGGGCTGATGTGGCCGCAATCGCAGCATCATAGGAGGCTGCTCAGTCTAGGTTGTCTGCATTCTGAGATTTATACTTTGCTACAAAATGACGCTACGGTCAGAGAACCACAAGGCTTGGCCATGGCGAGGGAGTTATACTGACCTGCAGGTGTCGCTCACTGATCTGTGACATGCCTATGGAACACAATATAAGAAAGGCGCACAAATGGAATCGTGACGAAGAGCAACCGTGACCAAGCATGTAAGCATTGCCCTTCTTGGCAGTCCACGCATGCTTCGACACTGAGTGACGGGTTTCCAGTAAGTACATTGTAACACCGTCGGTGCAAATTGTTTCGACGTCCCGAGATGAAAGCCGCACGTTCTTCTTGCATTGTTTGGCCGCATCTTCACCGCACAGACGCGGAACACCTCCGAAAAGGAAAAAAAAATCCGCAGCATTCGACCCTGTCTAGTGTTAGGTATTTGACATCTCGATCTGTCGCACGGGCGTGAGGATGTAACGCTCGATGGCGTACATACCACAGAGGAAGCACACCACTTGATCAGTATCGCAACAATAGGAGGCTCTCGTAGTGAAGCTACACTATTTACATAGTTACATCGGCTAAGGCATTTGCAGTCATTGAGGCTGAGTAGAGTAGCTTCAAGCTTTCACGCCAAAGTAGAATTGACTGGCGAGCCTAGGGACAACAACGTTCATACTTTTCTTGCTTTCTGTTTCCTTGCATCAAGGTATGGTCTCTTTAAAGATTGTAATTAGGCGCAGAACGCTGCACACAATTCTTCTCAAAGAAGTCTCGCCGGAAGAGGAGATACCTGAATCAACCTCGCAATCGTCGTTCATTCTCCTGCACATTGGTGAATGATGACGAGGTGCAGCTCCAACCTTCTTCTCTTCTTGCCGCGCTTTCCATAGTCTTTCCAATAGGACATTTCTAGGCAAGCTCTCTGAAACACTGCCCCTGACTCGCCATAATCCCACGAGCCTACGGAGTAAGGATGATATATGTACGTCCCCTGCCGTGCGTGACGTAACTCAATCGATATGGCCGGCCGGGGCAAACAGATGTCGGCAATCTGCTCGGGGTGGATTATCGAGACGCTGACACTAGTGCATATTTAATGTACTGGAAATAGCGTCAATGTGCTCGTAAAGGCCCGGGTGCTGGGACACCCCAGCCGCTCTAAATCTCGGGGGAGAATCCAAAAATATGTCCATCACCCATAGTATTCGTGAACCTTGACGACACTTGTGGTGGCTGTGTTTCAGCGGCTCGCGCACGATGAAACTTGGCCAAGTGGTACTTACTGTGCATGCCTGGAGGCTGGTATTGTTCGGCCCCGACACCAAAGGATTCAAACAACAAGTTGCCGCTCGCCGCCGCGGCATCTACAACAAAAGCAAGGGCAAGATCGGAAAGGCCAGCAGCATTGGGCAATGTGTGTGCATACATACATCTACTTGCTGGCAATATGCATGATGAAGTAGACTACGGCAGCTAGGCAGGTACGCACTTATCTGGCGCGGGATGTGACCCGGGAATGTCGTAACTCTTCAAACAAACATGAACCGGACCCTTCAAGCATGAGAATCCACCTGCGACGGGCAGAGTCTCAAGCTCAATGGGTACGGGGAAGCGGGGGAGCGCCCTTTTAGCCGGTCTACCGATATGCAGGCGGCAGGCAACTGACAATGGACTGCGGGAAGTGGCAATTGAGTGGCAATGGTGACAGGTCATTCGCTTGCGTTTCATGGGCTCGTGTCAAATACTTGTTGGACGGGAATCACAGGATCAATACGAACGAGGCCCAGTCCAGTTGGATTTTGGGAATGACTGGAGAATTGGCTCAGCTTATTTGGCCCTTGAATCTTGATGGCGCTGCGCGCATCAATCTCAACCTCTTTCCAATCCAGATGCAGCAGCATTGAGTGCCGTGGCTGCACTAACCTCCCCCTTTACTTGGTTCCTTCCCTGAACCGGGTTGACTTTTCCGCCCTTGGAACCCCAACGACTCACGAGCCCCCGATATCCGGCATTCTTCTTTCCCGCAACGTTGCTTCACTTGCTAGCGGGCGAAACCAGGACAGCAAGTTCAGCAACAGCTTTTCAGAAACTTTGCTGCCATTCCGCCGCCATTTGATCACGGTCTGGTTTGGGTTGGTCTGCATCAGCCTGGTCAAGGCCTGGCTCCTCATCACTGCAGCGACCCGACCTCTAGGAGTCTAGTTCCGCGTTAGCGCAGCCGCTGTGGTGACGACAGTGGGCACTGGGCACTATTACCAGTCCATACCACCACCGGCGGCAGTAACCAAGTTCTACATACTCCTGCGATTTCATCTCCCACAATCTACGGTTCGTCTCATTTTGTTCTATTTTTCTCAACCCATCCTCCCTGCAGCTGGGGATATCAGTCCAACTCACTGCGCGCTTGAGCGCCCAAAATCTGTTCAAGTCGAGGGCTTATGTACCTCTCGAGATACACGTCGTTCTGCGCAATAGGACTTTCAGTGCCCCTGTTCGACGTCGGCGACCCGCTAGTTCAGTTCCTCGCTACCAGAGGCCATCATCGAGCACTTCTTGCCCGTGATGCCGCGCTATCCTAACGGTGACCCTTCCGAGAGGGAGCCGTTAGAAGGACCACACGAATACATTGATTCATCTCGGAGGGACGCCGCTAATGCTTATGAAGACAATTATTCTTCCAACTCGGAACCACCCTACTACGACATGACGTCGTTGGGTCACCCGCAGCAATCATACGTGTCGGACACGATGCTTCCGCAGCAACAACCAAAGAAATACCAGCCATATCAACCGTTTGTCAAGCATGACAGTTCTTCGTCCAGTAGTTACGGAGACGACAACGGAATAGTGGCACCGCCTCCTCCCCCTCCTCATCGCAGTGAGCTCTCCCGAATCGACGGCAGTCAACAACGTGCCGAGCACTTAGCCCAGAACAATAACCCCCCCGAAGGCCATTACAATGAGCACGCTGCTGGCGGCATGTACGACGGTTCTTATGAGGTTCACAATGCTCGTGAAAGCGGCGTGGAGGCTTTAGGAGGGAGCACAGGGCAATTGCCTCCTCCGCCGTCAAGAGCACAGTATCCAAGTTCATCACTTCCCGGTGTAGGCTATGCGTCCGATAACCGAATGAATCGGGTTTCCGGACAACAACAGCTGCCTGAGCCAGGCTCTCGTTCAACTCTCAACCCGTTCGGCACTCCTTCCGCTACGCATTCACCAGCGCGAAGTATAAAAAGCTTTGGTACCGAATCATACGCAGACGATCCCTATCAAGGCCGAACTATATCGCACAGATACCATGACGCCAGTCTCGGCGTTGTTAACCCCCACGAAATCATCGATGACGGGGACGACGGCTTGCATTATGGGAAGCACAGTCAGCGCACCTCGATTCTCAGCCTATCACAGTCTGACAGGGCCAGGGGAGTAGTAGGACCTGCTGCTGCCGCAGGGGGTGCGGCAGGTATCGGGGCGGCAGCGGCAGCCGTGGGGGGCGCTCCAGTTGGCAGTGGTAAGTTTATAACAGATAATTCCCAACAGTCTTCCGTCGGCTATGGCTAACCCTCATGCTGTCAGGGTATGGTGGCCGCGGCGGTGGTAACTCTCAGCTCGATCGCGAAAAAGCTAGTAGGTGGACGTCGAGTAAACGTGGCTCCAACAGCAAGAAATGGAGGTGGGCGGTGATCATTCTTGTTTTTCTCATCGTTGTAGGAGCCATCATAGGTGGTGTTGTTGGCAGTATGATTGCGGGCAACAAAAAGTCCGGTAGCCGTGGGCAGTCAGCATCTGATGATCAGGACAAGAATGGTGATCTCGATATCAACAGTTCCGAAATCAAGGCGCTCATGAACAACAAGAATCTGCACAAAGTCTTTCCCGGCATGGATTATACACCATTCAATACGCAGTATCCCGATTGCATACACAATCCGCCTTCACAAAATAACATTACTCGTGATGTTGCGGTTCTCAGCCAGTTGACAAACAAGATTCGATTGTACGGTACCGATTGTAATCAAACGCAGATGTTGATCCATGCCATCGACAGGCTCCAGCTGAAGAATGACGTCAAAATATGGCTAGGAGTGTGGCAGGATAAGAATACAACCACGAACGCGCGACAGTTGGCGCAAATGTGGGACATTTTGGACCAGTATGGGAGCGAGCCCTTTGAGGGCGTCATTGTTGCCAACGAAATCCTGTTTCGCAAAGAGATGACGGTCACCCAGCTGGGCACTATTTTGGACGGGGTGCGCAGCAATTTCAGCACCAAGGGTATCAAGCTTCCCGTCGCGTCCTCAGATCTGGGTGACGATTGGACAGCTGACCTCGGTGCTGAGAGCGACTACATCATGGCCAATATTCATCCGTTTTTCGCAGGCACATCGGCAGAAGATGCTGCAAGCTGGACATATGACTTTTGGACCGGCAAGGACAAGCAATTTTGGAAAACAGACAGTTCGAAAAATATCATCTCGGAAACAGGCTGGCCTAGTGCCGGTGGCAAAAACTGTGGCGAGTCTCCTGTGTGCACATCGTCTACACCGGGCTCTGTTGCAAGTATCGACGGCATGAATACGTTTATGGAGAACTGGGTATGCCAAGCGTTGGCCAATGGCACCAACTACTTCTGGTTCGAAGCCTTTGATGAGCCCTGGAAGATTCGATTTAACGAAGGAGATAAGAATTGGGAAGACAAGTGGGGGCTCATGGACCAGAATCGCAAGCTCAAGTCCGGGGTCAAGATTCCTGACTGTGGCGGAAAGACGGTTTGAGACGGGTCACATACTCATTTGATGCGCATGATACTCTCAATATCTATGCATTCCTGTTTTTTCGTCACTCTGCCGGTTTGGCAATCATGGCCCCGCGCGCAATAGCATCCACAACTTTGCATCTCGAGCGCGTCGCCTCGCAGGCGCGCAGGCAGCATTAGTCTTGCATTGGAACCATACGTCAGCCATCGTGTCTGACGAATTGCACTTATCTGGGTTTTCTTTTTGAGATGGCGTTGGGTGTTTCGGAACACGGCCATGAGATTTTATGATTAATGCTTTTGTCTTTGCTGCACAACGGAGCAGCCTCTTTGGTGTTTTCTAGGTTGTCTTCCAAGTATGTAATGGAAGAGACGATTTCACGACGGTGTCCTGCCATGTACATTGTATGAGAGGCTTGGCATCGCGCATTGTTTATGTATATCAAAGGAGGGGGAATGGGTATATGGTAAACATGCAGCGACTTTTAATTGTTTTTGGTCGGTGCGGATGACATTCAGCTTGATACGACGTCAATAGGTCCATGTGTGCTAGCTAGTCTTGTGTGTGTGTGGGATAACATTGATGGTTCACATGTCTGTGAAAGTTATTGCAGTCTGCGAATACAATGTTCGAACAAATATCCGTATGACTTTGACTGTATTCTTACAACGGCTGTTCCGCTGGCTCATCAAGAGAATGGCGGTACGCCTTGAACTAAGGGGACATCGATGATGCTTGGTTTGGAGAGACGTGTCGTCTTGTCCGCTTTCGGTTTGTTAACTTGACCCTACGCTGAGTAGTCTATGAGATTCGACTTTGACGTCTCGTCGGCCAAAGGATCATCAAGCATACATGCATGATACGATCAACACCCATCCTTCAGCCCAGTGCTCACCCTTCGCTCTTCGTCTCGAGGCAGCCCCCCCCGACATCGTGGGCTCTCCCGTCCTTTTCCAAACTATCCCCGTCATCAATCTTGCGAAGCCTCCCCTCCGCCGGGGACTCCTCATTTTCTTGCCTTTCTTCCCCGTATCAATCCTTCCCCGTATTACTATCACTTCTATTGACAACGACTTCACTCCTGTCCTCTCCTGTTTCGCTCCTCCGCCAATACATCCACGTACCACTGAACACGATGCCCTCCTGCGGAAACTCCCATTTCTGATACGTTTCATGCATTTCCCTGACTCCGCGCAAACAATCTCCTGGAAGCATAAGCCTGTTTTGCGTGTGGTTAGCTGTCTAATCGTGACGCGGAGAGGCCTCTCTCTCGGGATGTTTAAAAAAGAAGAAGAGAAACAGGAGGGGAGGGGGGTGTGCTACGTACTGCTCCCATGTTTCCCAGTCAGTTCCAACATACGCAGAAGGCAAGTTATCCTGGAGAGCCTCCTCGTATAATGGTCGGTAGAGGTGTATTCCGTAGAGAAGCGTGTGCGGTGTCACGGCGGTACTAGCAAGTGGTGCGGGAACCACGGCGTGGCCTCGTGCGGTGAGGAATGCAGTGTCTGCGTCTGTGAAGAGGGGTTCTTGGAAAGTACAATGGATGGTGGTGTTGAAGACGGTTTCTATACAATTTTCGGCCGGCCGTTGTTACAGTACGCACTCTCTGCGTTTAGTGTTCGGATATGAAAATAGGGGGAAATAAAATACAAGCAAGGGGGGAGGGGGGGGGCGAGAGTTCAGAAGAAAGGGAGTGAGTGAGTGAGTGAGAGAGAGAGAGAGTGTGTGTGTAAAAGGAACGAAGAAGGAAGATATACCCAGCTCTTGGACCATGGCTTCAAAGACCAGATATTGTATGTAGGCACGGCGCTTGGCTTCCCAGGCACCGTCGGGGGGATCAAAACTCCCCAGGCCCAGACAGACTGCTTTGTCGACGCGCGAGCATGTTCCTGCGTTGGCTCTGATGAGAAGTCTGATGGAGTGGCAGCATTGCTGGGTGGGGAGGTCTTGGCGCATGCGGTGGTACTCGGAGGTGATGTCCTCAAGGGAGCGAGAGGCTTCCGTGTTGCGGATTGCGCGTGGTGAGATGATGGCAGTGGGAGGTTTTCGTGAGCGACGGTTCTTCTTGGGCTGAACTACTTGCCATTGCTGTTGCTGAGGGTTCAAGGGCGGTGGGAGCTCGGCTCCGGGTGACGGTGTGACGATCAGGCAATCCTCCATTGTTTTATTATTCGTTGAGAAAGGTGAGAGTGAGGATTGTTGGTTATTGGCCATCTGCTTGATGAGCCGCATTTGAGACTATGGTATTGACTTGGTGCATTGGTGGTGAAGCCGGGGCTGGAGTGAGTGCTGGGCGATGATGTCTGCTCCTGGCAGATGCGCAGGTAGCGGCGCAGCGCAGCGCAGCATGTCTACACGGTTAGTTCGTAGTGGGGAGGCAAAAAAAAGAGGATCGTACCTAAGGTTCTAACATACAAAGGTTACGTAGGCCGACAGTCGCTAAGTCGAGGGGATGAAATGTCTCCAAAATACTTGCGACGTTCCACGATATGTACTTGACTACTGTAACTAAAACTAAAACCTCTGGTAACATGACAATTCTGCCTTCGCTTGCGCTTCAAATCCGAATTGCGATGGAGTTGTGCCTGCCGGTGACGTCGCTGTCTCTCCCCCGGTCTCAAAGCGTTTCGCCCCATTGGTTCCGCGCCCAACATTGGCCACGCGTTGTAACGCGCCACCTGTTGCTTCCTCCACTCGGGCGCTTAACTTGATCCCCTCGGCAGAACCCGCGTCTCCAGGAGTCCAGGTCCCAAACACTCTTCAGCGTCGCCGCCGTCAGCATCCCCAGGGCAGGCTGTAAGTGACGGAGAGTTGGTCATCAACGCTTTCTTGTCGTCGCAGCTTGTAGGTATGTATGTATTGATGATCGCCCACGGTTGAGACGTGATTGGAGCCAACTTGCGCATTGCCATCTCAATTTCTTCCCACCACTCACAAGCCAGCCTTGTCGCTGTTCCCCCCGATACAAATGTCACTCACCCGGGGACTGGGTATTAGCGCCCGCGTGAGGTGCACAGGAAACATAAGTGCATGCAGGAGATCTGCAGGACAGGCCAAAGAGAGAGGTAACACTGAACAGGTTCCTCATGGGAACTTGTAATCCCAACCTCCCGTCAGCCGTTGCCCCTCTTACCAGGCCCTCTCTCTGTTCTCAACGTTGCCCTCGTCCTTCTTTGCTCATTGCTCAGACAATGCCTTCAAATGCTTGCCATCTGTTGTGAAAACGCCATACTCGTCGCTCGTGCTTCCTCTATTCACCAACCTGCCGTCTTAGCTTGCTAGGCCTGAAACTATAACACAAGTTGACATTGCTGTTTCCTGCCATCTGGGACCACGGCAACCTCTTTACCGCTCCCTCTGGGGCTCTCTTATATCGAGACAGGACTTCAACCCATCGTCTAGAAAACACAACATCTCGTTGCGAGTCCATTACTTACCTAGTGGCGCCACTGCTCCACCTCTTCTGGAATAACTGTTTGCTTCACGACGGCTATCGAGAACAAAGCCACACAAAGATGATCTACACTATCCTTGTTACACTCGTCTTTGCGGCACTTGCCCAAGCCCACTCCGTCATCACATTTCCGGGCTCGAGGGGGAATAACCTCATCACAAACGACACATTCCCCTATGGCATGCAATGGATGTATCCATGTACGTTGGAGAGAACCCTTATTCCCTCCCACCGCATCTCAGAATGGGCAGAAAGCCCAAATTTAATCAACAACACAACACACATTGACTGACACATTCTGTTTCTGTTTCCCAGGCGGCGGCATGGGAACCACCAGAAACCGCACATACTGGCCCACTACCGGCGGCGCAGTCGCTTTCCAACCAGGCTGGTTCAGAGGCCATTCCCTCGCCGTCATATACATCAACCTCGGCTTCGGCACAAATGGCCCAGACAACGGCCCAGAGAACATGTCCAACCCCATGGTCAGTCCTTTCACCATCCAGGGCCCGACTAATAACCCCTACCCGGGCACTATCTGCTTGCCGCAAGTACCCCTGCCGGCGAACGCGAGTGTCAAGGCTGGCGATTTGGCTACCATACAGGTCGTCGAGCTGGCTCAGCATGGCGCTGCGTTGTACTCGGTATGTCAGACACCTGATCTTGCTGCAATTATCCCCTACTTTTCACTACTCTATATTCTACACAAGGTACCAGCAGGACGGGATCGACTGCTCTGTAGAAACCCTTGATGTCGAGAGTGAAGGACGACACGTTGCATGGCAAATTGTAACTATAGAAGAAACATCGCTAACAGTTGTGTGTTAGTGCGTCGACATTATTTTTGCAGAGCCCGGTGATCCAAAGCTCGGCACTGTCAACGAAACAAACTGCTTCAATTCCACGGATATGGGCTTTGCAGACATGTATACCATTGCCACGAAGAACTCTGGAAGCGATGAATATATCAAGAATGGCGTTGACTCGTTGCGGAGAGTCAGTTGGATGGGATATGTGCCATTACTCATTGCAGGCTTGTCAGCCGTGTGGTAGATTTGTGTAAGTTGATCTTCCTGAGAAAATTCTGGGTGCAAGGGAAGGAAAGAGGAGGTCAAGCGGAAGAGATGGGGCGAAATGCGGGAGAAGAGAGAGAACTCTTCAAATAGGCGGCTGGTGCCTTGATCGCTTCTGCGGTGTCTTGACGCACGCATTGCATCCCGTCGTGAACTTTTTTCTGATTAGGTACCCAAGGTTGGTCCTGTTCACAGTGGACCGAGGTAGGCTGGGATGGCATGCATTAGTGGCACTGGCTTTGGAGTGTGGAAGACAAGCGTGGACATGATGAAACTATAATACAGTATATAATGATAATGATGATGATGATGATCGATTTAGTACTCTACATATGCTGCTTTAGCACTAGTACTTCACCTAATCCATTCCGTGCAAGAATTACTTCAGGATTCAACATACGGCGAAAGCCAATATGCTAGTTCGAGATCTGCGTATCCGGACCGCCGGTACCCTGACTGTCCAGCTATCGTGATTAATTCACCTCAAGGTTCAACAATTGTCTCTGCTAAAGCGCAATCCTGAAACTGGTTTCCGACTCCCTCGAGCAAGAAAGAGCAAAACTTCGGCTTCCACGTCTCATGCAAACTCGTAAGGTTACGTCCCATTAGGCCATCACAACCGACATGCCCTTTCGTTCAGTCATAAAAACCCATTTCTCCCATGGCAGGACGCAATTGACCTATACCTAAAGCAATGCTATACACTCATCCGCCACTGCCTTGACCCGATCTTCCGTTGCCCGAGCCTTAGCTCCGCGAACCCATGCACCAACTTCTAACCCGACCGTCACCTCCTTCGACGAGACTAACAGTGTACCCAAAGCGATGAGTCCTCGATACAAAACTTCAGAATCAGATTGCTCATTGAGTACGGCGCCAAGTACGACGACGAGTCTGCGTCGTTGGTCCGGGGTCAAGAGTTTCTCTTTGTCGACCAAAACAGAAAGATTCAGAGCTGATGTAGCCACAGCGATAAGCAAGTTTCGATTGAACTTTCCAATGGCATCACCTCCTTTGATTCCGACAACGCGCTCGAGATACTGCATCACATTGTTGGCTCGTGAGATGATTGAGCTCCGGCCATCAGCGGTGGCACACATGTTAGCGACCGCTCGCATGCCCATCATGACTGCGTTTTCATTTGGATCAGAATCGCTGCTTATGGAGAACCCCATGGCCAGGTCCAGAGCGGTTCCGTGCTGTGCGTCCGAAAATTGAGCTACAGACGGGAACCTCGCAATGCAGCGCAATAGATCCAAAGCAGCCAGTCGATCCCCGTACGGCCATGCGGTGACCATTCTTACAACCAAGCCTAACGACTGAACTGGAATGGATTGGCCATTCTCGAGCGCTTGACGGAGAGACTCTAACACGGTCACTTCTCCTGGGTTGAGCGCGATGTCTTTGCGGCCCGAGGAAATTAACGTCTTGTTGACGCAAGACAGCTTCGAGAACATAGCTGGAGAAGAAGAGAGAAAATCGTCAGTGTCCGTTTCACATGTCGACCAAGAAAAAAGAAATGCTCGTTAGCAAAGGGGGGAAGGAGATCATCAATGTCAGTGTTTGACCATCATACCTTCATATTTTGCTGTTGATAAGTTTAAGTACTCCTTTTGGGGCAAGACTTTTGTTTGCGCTGCTTCGGACTGCCCAGGACGGTAACGTGATTCCGTGCCATAAGGGTCTGGGCCTGAACTATCAGTTTGCCCAAGAGTAGCACCTTTGGTATTCTTGGTGATGAAATTTGCCACATTATCCAAGTAACTCAGTGGAAGCTCGTTGTCATTGAGGAACTTGGTGGCTCTTTCATACGGATTTTCGGACAAGTTGTATGGCAGTTTCAGCGGCGGCTTGCCATCTTCGATGTCGACATCAAACACGAAGTCGTAGGCTTCGCCGTTGTATTCAACCCTACGGCCACTGCTCCCGGCAGCATCAACAACGGTGCCAACATTGATCCACAATTGTTGGCTCATGGACCACGTATGGGCTGTGACGTTTCCATTACTCTCCTTGATCATTTGCACCTGGCCCTCCTTGGTACCGGCTTTAGCGGTGAGAAACTCTGGGCCTGGAAGTTTCTCCTTGTTGATGCCGCCCAACTGCTGCTGAGGGATAGCTGATGATCTAACCGAAGACTCAAATTCAGCAAGAGTCTCCTGATTAGCCACTTTGTCAGGTCTCCGGGTGAACACTCGCGCAACGCCGTCGCTCGCGCCCGTAACAATATCGCCCGTTTTGGCATCGGCAGCTACTGTCCACACAGATATAGCTGGGTGTGTAATCGTCTGAATACACTCAGTGCCTTTCCACACACGAACAGTACGATCCTCTCCGGCACTGACCAGCTCTCCTGATGAGAGGCTGGTTAAGCTGTACACAAAGCTATCATGCCCATGCAGCTCACCCATCTGTTGTCCGTTAAGTTTCCAGAGCCGAATTGTTCCGTCGTTACTTGCACTCGCAATATCAGCACCACTGGGGTGATTTTGGGGGACTTTGCATAGACCCCGTACAACGTCTGGGGTGTAAATCGTGAATTTAGGCTGCACCTCACCGGCTGTAGATTCGCTCAGATCGAAAACGCGTATGTTCTTGTCTGCACATCCAGTGACGGCGGTCTTCTTGTCGAGAGCGACGACACCCCAGACTGCCTTGTCCTCGTGACCAGCCAGCATCAAGGTTGTCTCCCACTTCTGCAGATTCCAAATGCGGGCCTGGCCGTCCCATCCGCCAGATATTAAGTATGAACCGTCGGGAGCCACATCTAAAGTGCAAACATTGTGGGCGTGTCCAATCAATAATCGCTCGGCGTGGTCGGTTGAGGCGGCATCTGGAGACTTGACTTCGATGACCGTGTCTTTACCACCAGAAATGACGAGACCATTCGGAAACTCGGGAGAAGCTGGCGCAAAGGCAATGGAGTTGACGTATTCAGAGCCACGGCTCACAAGAGTTCCTTCGAAGGAGAGTGATGCTTCGGGGCTTCGGAACCATTTACGAACAGTGCAGTCCCTGGACGCTGAAAGAACAACATCAGAGGACGCAAAGGTAACGGCCCTCACCTATGTATCAGCCGTCAATAAAAAGACTCGTTAAAAGATATGCCCAACTCGTTAATCTGCAAGTCAACTTACGTCTGCTTCGTGGCCCAAAAGCTGTGCCGAAAGCTTGAACTCGGCCGTCATCGCACCTTTGATTGCGTAGTTTGAGATTCAACGCCAGTTGCTACGTCAGAGCATAGGAGTTGAAGAAGCTTGCTAGAAAGTTCGTGGCGGCGAATCTGTCCCACAAAAAGGCACAAACACGATTGATCAGTGATTAAGTGAGAGAGGAATGAGGCATCGCAGTACGGAGTACATTGAATAGTTCGGTGACGTTGACGTGGTCACTGCGACCTTGAGCTCCAGTGGGGTGGTGGGACATGTCAGGGGATTTTGCTTGGAATTCGGGAATCGGGGAGCTTGTACAGAGTACAGAGTACGCGCACATGTATGTACACATGTACATAATCGGCGTGGCTTAGTAAGCCTGGAAAGTCACCGATCCAACAACGTCGCGAATTTGTACCTACATAACCCAGCCGTAACGCGTAGTGAAGCCAGAAAAGAAGTATGTAGAGGTGCAAACGAGCGCACGAAATTTGGGTCAGCTTGACGTGCATCTCTGTACGGAGTCAAGCTACATATGCCACCATGGCACGAGGCTAGTCAGTCGCTCTATGATCTGACCGTCTCGAGAACTCCACACATAGGCATGAAAGCTTCCACACGACCTGACGTGTAGGCTGTATGTAGGCCTGCAGGCTGCAGCAACTTTGGTGTGTTTGGGACTTTTAAATTTCTACTTTCTGACTCAAACTTTAGCTACAAGACAATATGTGTTGTCAGAGTCTGCCGCCCCGGCATAACAGAATACGCCCCAACTGCCGCTCTTAAACCTTCAAGTATTCTACACGATGTATGAGCCCGAACGAGGTTCGAGCTACATCTAACGCATCATGGCCAGCTAGGCTCGCAACCTCCCTTGACGCAGTAGTCCTCGCTGCTTCTGGCGCTGATGTCTTGACTCGAAGGCGTCAAATACCCTGAGTGATGCAATCCTGACTGGCATATGCCGTCTGCGCTGGCATCTGACTCTCCACTGCTGCAGGACATGCTAAAGCTGTGGCCTATGCGATGATAGCCATCTCGGCTGGCCGAAGTGCTTAAAGTGGTACCTCGGTCCACATCGCTCTACTCTGTAGGACGATCGGAACCACCACGCCACAGGCCATAGAATCCATCACAGTTTTTCCACATTTTTATCGTGCCATCTTCCGACGCAGTGGCGTATAATTTGGTATCTGGTGAGAATGCGATGGACCAGATGGGACCATGATGGCCCTTGTGGACGTCGACTTCAACCTCATCATCGTAACGAAGCACTTTAGCCCACGTTCCAGGATCTTCTCCAACGACTAATTTGCGACCCTTGACATCAAGCGCCACACTCGCGACAGAGTAAGGCAATTTGATACGCTTCAACTCATCCATGGCTTGGTCGCCACCCCAGAAGTAGACCGTCTTGCCCGCAGATACCGCTAAGACAGGCTTCCCGCCGCCTATATCGGTCGAAGAGGCCAATTCGGGTGCGACGGAGACAACTTCACAGGATTTGATCTCGCCGTCAAGGACCTCATGCTTCACACATGCCCGACTTGGCAAGTCAAGCCACCGAATTGTCTTGTCCGAGGCCGTGACAATAATATTTGGATCTTTGGTCCAGCAGATAAACTTGATGGAACTATTATGAACACCTTCGCCGATTTCGAAGCCAGCAGCCGCTGGTATCGTAGCAGACGCGTCTGGGTGGGAGTTTGCAAGTTCGGCCAGATCGAAAACGCGCAGCTTCTTCTCCATTCCACCTGTGGCAACCAGATCTGAATTATCGGGAGGATAAGCAACCGCGCGAACAATATGATCGTGTTGAAGGGTGTAGAGAAGTTCACCGGTGTGAGTATCCCAAATCTTGCTGTTTAATTCCCTAAGTCAGACGCCCAATCGAAGAAATGGAGACCAAGTTTTGAACGACTGAACTCACGCAGTAAAATCAGCTGAAGCCGTGGCTGCGTTCGAAGCATCAGGACTAAGTCTCGCTTGCCAAACCGCTCCTTTGTGCCCAATGAATGTTCCGATCCTGTAGCGGATGTGAGCATTGTGTCTGCTCAAGGACCGGAGAACTGTCGGTAATCCGCAACATACCAATCACCTGTCACACCGTCCCGTAGCATTGGATTTCCATCTGGCACAAATATGAGTGACTGCACTAAACTGCTCAACTTTTTCAAGGTAGAGCTATCATTACAAACCTTTGCAGGCGGAGATCATATAGTAGGTCTCCTCTTTCTCCAAGTGAGAGAAGCTCATGTGCGGCACAGGCCGAGAATGGCCATGGCACGTCAGCGGTACATATTGGCGAAGCACATCAGAAGTCATGGTATCCGATGAGTCTCTGGTAAAATAGAAGACGTTATTAAGCTCAGAGCCGAATTGCTGTAGAAGGGGAAGCCCAAAGTTGTGTCAACTTGAGACTTTCACTGGATCGTAGCAACGGCGACTCTAACTTGCGCCGCTAGAAGAAGATTGGCGAGAGACAGAATTACGATTCGATGTATTTTCCGGTCGTTATTTCGTAGCACAAAGCGTAGGAGAAACAGTCAGGCTGTCAGATGAAAGGAAATGCCAGAATCTGGGTATTCCGTCCACAACAGGCAATTACGCAGGTAGAAACGAATGCGAGACAGTGTTTTGAACAGGAGCCGCAGGGTGAATGAGTGTGAAAAGTCGGCTAATTTCGGATTCTTGGTGGCTGTGCTCGAAGTATGTGGATGACCGGGGCGAGAAGCCGTGGTGGTCGAGATGCGAGATGCGAGATTCGGGAGATTCGAGATTCGAGGAATTGACGTTTCAAAGGTGGGACAAAACGCGAAAGCAGGTACAAAGTACCTAGTACATAGTCACTACCAGGTACATAGGTACCTAGGTATCTTGGCGGGGTACTAGGCGGTAAGTTGCAAGTCGTGGCAACTTGCTCCTTCTTCGAGTTCTTCAAGCACCAAACTGACAAAAGTGAAAGTTACTATGTAGCTAATAAGCTGCAAAAGGATCGTATACATACCTAATGAAAATCGGATGTTTGAAGTCGCGGTAGTGGACTTTCCGCTTATCATACGTGGTCGATGGGTACAGTGCGACTGAGGAATCGACAACTCGTACACAGTGAGGTTGTTGATATCAAGAGTGGCCGACTAATGATCAAGGCACCGTACCTACTCGTATGTCACGAAGAATAATTCTGATCATCATTATTATGTAGATGCGGTGCCTCCATCTACGAAACATGGTGACGGAGGATGGTCAATGCATGTGACATTTATTATATGCATAATGCATAGCTCCGTAGAGATACATTGCAGTTTGTCGGATTAAACCTTTTCCGCCGAAACTAGAAATTAAGGACAGCTTGACCAGTACCATGTGATGCACATAGCGCCGCGCCGCGTACATCATCTCGACCCCTTCTTCCAGCTATCACCATCTTTCCGACCCTCTGCCATTCGTTGATCGACGTTTTCGAACTAACAAGCCTTTCAACATACAATGGCCGACCAAATTCAGGAGCTCGTTGATACACCAAGTCAATTTTTAAAGGATGGCGTTCAATTCATGAATAAGTGCCAGAAGCGTATGCGCCCCCTTCCACCCTGTTGGATCACGGTCCGTTTGCGACTGCCAAACTGATCACTTGTGCCCTCACAGCCGACCAGAAAGAGTTTACCAAGATCTGCCAGGCTGTCGGTACCGGATTTGTCGTCATGGGTGTTGTAGGATATGTTGTGAAGCTGAGTACGTACAGGCACCCGATGTGTCGAGCGTCATGACTAACGAGATTTCCTAGTCCACATTCCCATTAATCAGATTCTAGTTGGGGGTGCGTAGGGAATGCGAACCGAATTCGACGAGGATGGTGAATAGATATCCGGAATGCAAGCGCATTTTCCTGGCGACTAGTTCAGATAATACATACGACGGAATACCGTACGACTCAAATTGTCAAGATACATGCCGAAGAACGCCGAAATGGAATTCGATGAGGAAATTCGTTTTTCGCACAGCGATAGCACATGTTGGCTCTAAACGGGCTCGCAATTATCTTTAGGGAAGACTTTCGCCATGTAGCGACTTGCTGCTCCTTAAATAACAAGCAAACACCCCAAAATGTACCAAGACCACGAAAAGAACAATATTTCAAATCGATCCGATGTGCACATCAATTACCTTACCACCGCGACTGATTCAACCCCGGTCGCCGGGGTAGGGTTTGTAGAGTGGGCCGGAAGGCCGTGTATCAGGAGGTGTGTTGATCGAGGGACTAGTATTAAAGCGGTCCAGAGGAGTATCGTAGTCCAGAGGATTGGAGGGGTCTCATCGAGACCATTCAATTTTCCTTCGCACCTCCCGCTTTAGTACCGGTATAGTAACTAACGATGACAGTGCGATTGGAGCTCCAAATATGCTGCAGGCGAACTGACACATGAAAGTATGGTCGCATGTAGAAGGCGATGAAATGTCATAGTCTAGGTCTTTGCGTAAGAAGCAAACAACGAATTCTCTGTCACGCTGATATACGGTGCCACAGTAAGAGTGATGAGTGATCAGCGGATGAACGACCTTCGGGTGGGTTATCTTCACTCTCGTCTGTGTTTTCAAGTTTTCATTACGCCCAAGTCTTAACAACGATGCTGTCTGTTTGTATCTAAGGTATGACTATATTTTATTGCTCTCTGCAAGGTCTCCTTACTTAGATCATGCGCAACTTTCTTGAGTGTCTGGACTCTCATGCAGCGATGATGTCAGTGATTCCAGATACCCTGATGGTTATTCTGGATCCATCAAGGTGCGAGACAAAATAATGACGACCTTTTAACTTTGGAGACAAATCATTAGCGGACGGATGAGGTCCGTTCAGGTTCTCATTTCGGTAAGGAACACGTTTGACAGAAGTCTGCATATAGCGTTGTTGCGCGTACCCCGATCGGTTCTTGTTGTTAACGATCCACACGATTTTGCAGACGCTGCTCTCTTCATCGCATTTACATTCAACATATTTGACAAGCTGCATCAGAAGACAAACACATTTTTTCCCTTGATCTTATACTTGGATCTTTTTCCCTAGTTGCAATGACCGACAACGAAGTCTACGATGTCATCATCGTCGGAGCTGGTCCCTGTGGGCTTGCGGCAGCGGCTCGTCTCCGCGAGCACACACCGGCGGCCTTATTCACCGATGAAGAACACCGTCGGTTCCATTGGATCAACAAGTACGGCAACAACGTAAGCCTGAAGCACGTTCGCAGCGGCAAGCTCTCCGTGCCGCGCCGCATAGTCAAACCAGAATATAAGATGATGGTTCTGGACAGTAGTGATGACAAGTGGCTCGGACGATGGAAGGAATTGTTTGGCCTCTACGACATCTCGCACCTAAGGAGTCCAATGCTGTGGCATCTCGATCCCCTCGATCGTGACTCACTTCTGGCGCATGCGTACTCGGAGAATCGGGAAGATGAGCTGGTCGAGATTCGAAATTGTGTGGGCAAAGAGATCAGTAAGCACGCCAAGAAGAAGAATGCCGGAACAAGACATTGCGGTACCAAGTAAGTTTGCCAGCCCACCCTCAATTCTGCATGAATGTATTTTACAAGAGAAAAAAAGTAAATGATGAGTTCTTACCTGGTTCACTAGACAAGACGCGCGCATTGCAATCAATCTCCGAGAGCGAAACGACTACTACACCCCATCGCAGTCCTTATTCTGTAATCATTGTGAACATATTGCGTTGAGGTATTCCCTCGGAAGTGATTTGATCAGGAAAGACGTGCTCATGGATCTGGACTATGACACTGTTAGGGGCGTTTCCGTTGATGATCAGCCCATATTCACTGTGAAGACACCCACTAAACAATTCCACGCCAAGGCTGTGGTTTTGGCCGTCGGTGCGGCAAATCAGCCCGAGATTCCGAGAATGCCTTCCATGCCCGTCGACTTGCACAATCTTCGTCAAGCATGTCACAGCCTTCAGATAAGAACCTTTCCCGACCCTCACCTTCAGCAGCGCATAGCGGCAGGCAGAAGTACCCATGTGTTGATTGTGGGGGGCGGTCTAACCTCTGCTCAGCTCACCGATCTCGCTATTCGCAAGGGTGTGACCAAGATTTGGCACATTATGCGAGGTCCATGCCGCATCAAACACTTTGATGTTGACCTGGAGTGGATGGGAAAGTACAAGAACACAGAACAGGCCCGATTCTGGCTCGCCGACTCTGATGAGGAGAGACTGGAAATCTTCAAAGCGGCTCGGGGAGGTGGCAGTTTCACGCCGGTTTTCTACAAGAGGCTCAAGAAGCATGTTGCATCAGGAAGACTGGAGCTTCACGAGAAAGTCTCTCTGTTGGATTGCAAATTCGAGCAGAAAAACGAAGGAGACGGCACGTGGACCGTGGAAACACATCCACCCTTGGACATGCCTTCTTTTGACTACATCTACTTCGCAACGGGCGTGCAAACAAATGTCTCAAACTTGCCATATTTGCAGACAATACAGAAGAAGTATCCTATAAACAGCTTCGGGGGATTTCCTTGCGTTAATGAAGACCTGATGTGGAGAAAAGACCTCCCACTCTATTGCGTGGGACGATTGTCAGCACTCCAGCTAGGGCCAGCTGCCCCTAACATCGGTGGCGCAAAACTAGGAGCCGAAAGAGTTGCATGGGCGATTGAGGACACCATCAAGCCGTCAGGATACCGAGACGATGAGAATGCACCTTGTAGAGATGGCGGGATGACCAATTACCTGTCGGGGCATGGAAATATGTACAGTGCGTTGGCACTCGAGTCTACCTCTTGATACTGATTACGAGCCACGGACCACGGCATGGTTCGGGGGACAACCAGACGGCACAGCCTCGAAGTTGACGCATGTAACACTGCCGTGATAAGACTTAACTCCTTCACCGTCAGTTGAGTAAACACTAAATAACGAAGCTATTAACAGGGAGTCCGAGCACGACGTTCACGCTAAGCATGTAACGTATTGTATGGAGCGCGAATAATTATATGGAGTCATGGACATGGAATACTTAATAAAAACGTAATTTGGGCTGAACGTGACTTACGTTAAATTTTATACTCATACTTTGCGTAGTCAGTTGAAGGGTTCTCTGCAGTCCGCGAAACCGTTTGAGGCCGGGCAGGCTGAAGCTCAACTGATGCGAATCTCAAGTTTGGCCCAGAGCTGGCTAGGGCCCCGATGAGGCTTGCTTACCACCTAGCACCGCCCTCAGCCCAGCAGTTGATTCGAATTTCAGAGACGTTGAATTTTGTATGTTCATCTTTGACGCGTGTTTGAACTTTGGGCACGAGGTGCCACTGGTTGCTGCATTTTTGTAGTACCAGCAGTCGAAACTGTCCAGCCCATGTAGCGATCAATTTAATACCATACGAAGCTCCAGCCTCCTTATCGTCGATCGGGAGGGAGCTTCGGCATTCTGGAAATCGGATGTATGCTTAGAATACACAGCCCTTGCGACCCCTAGTTAGTAGTTGCACAGCCAGAGAATTCTATTCATGTCTTGCAACGCAAAGAACGGGAAAGAACCACACAGTGACACTCACCAAAGCCCATGGAGGATTTTACCTGACGGAAGTTTGCAACGAACTTCCGAAGACGGCAAATCGCGCGACGTGAATCGTGATTCATGGAGGAGATACAACATGAATGATGAGGACAGTGAGGTATCTAGCTCGGCAAAGCTTTGACAATGACAGCTATACGGAGCACAC
This sequence comes from Claviceps aff. humidiphila group G2b, assembly GCA_018360325.1. Taxonomy (NCBI): domain Eukaryota; kingdom Fungi; phylum Ascomycota; class Sordariomycetes; order Hypocreales; family Clavicipitaceae; genus Claviceps; species Claviceps aff. humidiphila group G2b. The sequence goes on from SRQG01000157.1 coordinate 26,975, forward strand.
CTGGCTAAGCGCACGGCTCGGCATTGACGTATAGAGGCTAAGAATGCGATATGTATGTGTCTTAGGTAGTTGACTGATATAGGGCAGGCCGCAGCCCAACCGTGGCGGCTAGTGCCTATAGTACGCTTCAATCACAACTTCTCATCAGCAATTCATTATCCTTGTTAACTTCCCTTCCTACGGAGTAGTACCTATGAACTCCGGAGTAGGTGACAGGTCACAACATCGAAGACAAGCCATTGACCCAGACATGCCCATTGCCGCCTAATGTCAGCGCTTCCGGCCCTCCCGGGCGCGACCGTGTGCATAATACTCCGTACATGATGACAGTATTATTGAACACATGCAGTTCCAAACCGCATTCCACATGGCACAATCTGACTTCGACGTTCGTGCACAGGAAATTAGGAATCAACAAGAGAAATTGAGCACTTGTCGACAAGACGAGTGCGGGGAATCGGGATCATGGATGTGTATCTTGATTCTTTCTAAAGCCACAATCATCATCATGGAAATGATGAAATAATTACAATGTCGAGCGGCACAGTGCAATTCTGCTGGCAGAGTTCAGGCTTCACAGAGTCACTGATAACATATACCATAATTTTGTAACTGCGCTGTCGATTCATCTTTCTTCTACTCGAATGCTATTGAAGGAAACTCACGCCGAAAGTTGGGAGACTGATATGTTGAATTCCAGCCTCACCAGCTCAAGTAAACTATAGTCCATCTCTCATTTCCTCTACCATCTCTAGATTTCTGAGGTCCGCAATCATAGAATTCTTAGTCACTGATCAATGACCAAACGGCATCATCTCCAACTTCGGGTTTGGCCTCGCGCTTGTCGCTGATAAGTGACCAGACTGCATCGTCACCAACTTTGGGCTTCACTTCGCGCTTGTCGCTGATCAGTGACCAGACGGCATCATCTCCAACTTCGGGCTTGGCCTCGCGTTTGTCGCTGATAAGTGACCAGACTGCGTCGTCACCAACTGCAGGTTTAGCGCCGCGCTTTGAAGCGGCTTTGGTTCACGTCAGCCAGTGCCACAAGGAGCAAGAGAGTACTTTACTACTTATTAAGGCGGATTTTTGACTCAAACTGAAAACGTACCATCTACCGGAGCTGCAGATATGCAACTCAACATACACATGGCAGTCAAGCCCACGTTGTGAATATGCATAGTGATTCGTGAAGGTTGGGTTGCGATTTTGAGTTTGAGTTTGTGTAAGAAGCTTAGAAGGTAGCTGTATTTGACTTAAAGATGATCAGAAGGGTGATTTATTGCAAGAGGAAAAAGACTGATCAAGGACAGCGCCGGGTATATATATTGCGAGTCTGGTCTACGTATGATCATTGATACAAGTTCAACATAGCTATTGTCATAACGTTAAACGGCGATCTGCCAGATGTTTCATCGAAGGAAGCGAGGATACCGGGATGCACGATTATGCAATGCATGCAATGCATGCAACATGTGAAGTTCTAGACAATGAGGGAATTTGGAAATGATGAGGGAAATAATTGAAGTGTGATAAGTTGAAATAACATCGAGCTGTGTCACCGTGTGACCGTGATGTGACGTAAGTAGATTGAGGTCGAACAATAAAGACGTCAACAAACCCTAAGAGGCCGATGACCGAGAGGCGCTTGAAGTTCCTCAAGTTCATACGGAGTTCGATTACTTAAAAAAAACATTAAGTGCCGCTATATAGCTCGGCTAATTGATCCGAGAAGACAGACGCATATAGGCAAATAATACCGACTTTGACACCCGACCCTCAGTCACCTGTCACCTAATCCGGTAATGTGTAGCCTGTAGGTATGTGAAGTGACAAATATTACATTGCATTAGCGTGCTACGATTGCATTTATTTCCATTGTTACACACGTCACATGCGGCATCGTTACATCGCGTGGAACCAAATGCGGGATGTGTCGCAGAATGCCGAACGGAGGGCGAACAACACATATCTTGCATGTCATAGTGCTATTCGAATCCGATAACTTCGATATTGGAAACATATTATGATACAATAATACCCCGCAAACTGATGATTTATTATTGCGAGCAATTTTTAATTGCAAAAACTGTTGCCGGCAAATTCGTCAAAGACTAAAGTATAATACTCTCAGACTCCCCAGTCCGAGGAAAAACTTAAAAAGGGTGCTCCCACCAACAAAGCTCAACTACACACCGTTTGATACGTTTTAAATTCGTTGAAAATGGATAAATTACCAACTTTTGAGAAGACCAAAAGCGTTGACTACATGCCGATTGACGCTTCATCCGAGGGTGAGAATGAGGATGACTCTTTGATCAATCCCAGATGGACGCCCGTCACTTCTCGCGTGTCGCGAGTTTACAGCAATGCTGCTCGCATCGCTGGCCTCTTTCTTTACTCCATTTTTCTCGTCACAATTACTTCGTGGTGGTGGAAGAGGGAAAGACTGCATGGCCCTGGAGTTATCAGCTGTATGTTCTAACTGTCACCTTTTGACTACTTGTTCCCACAACGCTAAAAGTCCGTGAAACTAATCCTCGAAGCTCCTCTAACTCCTTATGTTCATTACGAGGAGAAGGCTTTCCCAAAGATGGACACTCATAAATATAGCATTATGGGGCCCCCGAGCCCCGAAGTTGACGCGAAATGGGACGAACTAACCCAATGTAAGTCATCCCGTCTGTAAATCTAGGGTTCTCGCTGACGCCGTCATGATTTTAGTTTTCTTCACTGAGTTTCCCTACGAAGATATGAAGAAGCTAGGACGAGAGAACGAGGCTATTCAATTGCCAAATGGTAAGCCTCCAGCATTTGGCCAGCTAGAGCGGCGAGCCTAGCGATTTCGTAAATTGTGGTTTTGGAACTTGGTGCACTGACTTCGTCCAGGAAACTTTATGGTCTTATACACTGTCAATCATCTACTTCACTGCTTGGTACGTTTTCTAGAGCTTGCGGACAAAGACGCACAACTTCAAGGCACAAGACTGAACATTCTCTGTGTAAAGAAACGCCTACATCACTCGCGACACCCAGACTACTACTTCCCAAATATTACGGAGGCAGAAAAGATCAAGGGAAACAAGCATGACAGTAGGTGTCCACTGATTGCAATGGTTGCTGACTGTACTTTGACTAATTGTGTGTATCTACTATCAGTGCATTGTCTGGAGGATCTCGTCCAGGAAGTGATTTGTCACGCAGACACTGCTCCGTACACGACACGATGGTACCAAAAAGATCCTCGACCAACGGGGAATTCGGACATTTTACATGAGTGTGTGAACTGGGACATGCTTAAAGAAGAATTCAAGCGCAAGCATGTCAACCCATGGGAACCTGGACTCTTAGTCCATCCTGTATTTGGTAAGTCACGATATTCAGAACAATCTATATTATAACATCATTGAAGCTGACAGTGTATTGGCTTCTAGGCCCGGTGGTGCCAGACGGAAAGAATACAGTCTTTCCGGAGAGAATGGGCTTCCCTAACGATTTCTTGCATGTCGGGGAGACAGAAGAGGAGTACGAGGAGCGAATTCATCGCCTTGGTATCAGTTCTGGAAGAGACCCTGAGTAGGCTGTATGAATTCTGCAGGATTCCATGGATCCATGATGCAGCCAGGGTGATGGGCTCAAAGAATAATTCTACATTGTCCATCCATCCCTCTCTGAGACTGCTGTAGCCCTATTTGCAATTTGGGGAGGTATCATGTATGCCCAGAAGCTGCCATGGTGAAATAGCGATGATAGACATTAAACAGTCCGGGATCCGCATAGTAATAAGTACACCGCATGGGCATACGCCGAACGGCCAAAAGACTCGGAGTCTCTCCTCAATTGATTCGAATGTCATTGAAGGGCAAGGACCTGGAATTGGCTCGCCTGCGAAGTGTGCGTCCATCGCTGCGCCGGGTGGAAAGACTACTTTGTTGTACAATTCGATGGAAGGACTAGAAAAGACATGATGGTGATGTAACACGATGACCGAAAGCGAAAATCGATGAGTTCCTATGTTGATGGTTGAGAAATTGACGTTGTTGACCCGTTGTTGAAGCAAAGCGAGGCCGTATGACCGACCCACTTTTCAAAACTTCTGTTGCGAAAACTTGCTTGGCGACTAGGTACTTTTGCTCGGAGTATAGGTAGCTTTGGGTGCATTCTCGCCAGCAATGCGATTTCACCTGAACGCTTGCTTCGTCATTCAATCGATTCGTGGGTGTAGCCTAGAAAGACATCCACTATACCTACCTAATCCAGGGGGTGAAACAGACCGAGGACTGTGTCTTTGCGGCCTTTCTTGAGAACAGAAAAATAGGTGCGAAAAATCCAGCCCTCACCAATTTTCGTCGTCCAATATCTCCACGTCTGCGACAACTGACCACATATTTTTTCGACGCTGAAATTAAATATCTACCAAGACTATCTAATGATCATTGATGAAGTTCCATGAGTTACAAAGCGCTGATTGATGTTTCTGTCATTCGATATGATTTGGACGCAAAGCGCAATTGACGACTCAGCCTGTTCTTTCCCACATATTTCCGTGCCAGAAGAAGGGCCCTGTTCTCGGAAAGTCGCGCTCTTGTTGGGATCGGCACCTCCCGAGTGTTGCCAAAATCTGGAACTCTTGCTACGTTGATGAGTCTATGGGCTTTTCATCGGTGACAGTTTCGTACGGGTTGTCTCGAGCTGCGGATACTGGGCTCAGGGCATTCTTGAGTCCTGACACAAGCCTCGTGTGGTTGGGATGATCACTTTTGCAAGTCTCTGAGATGGCCATTGAGAGCATCATTGGAAGGGGGCCCGATAGTGCGTTGGATAGGGCGCGTGGAGGAGCGCCGTTCCGAAGTTGAGTGCAATGGTAAGGTGGAGGCAGTTGCCCGAGAAACATCATCATGAGCAGAGGGATTCGAAGCCCTTCGCTCCGGCAGACTTAGTGATGATGGTGTCTGAAGGAAACCACCGAAGCTACGACCTCGCTGGCAGGGTCCCTTTGGACTCCGATTGGAGTCAAAGTTCGGACGGGTCACGGGACGCGCGTCATATCAGCTTATCAACCTTGATGGCTCAAGGATTCGTGTAGGCTTTGGTCTTGAGTTTCACGAAGACGCATTGAAGCTTTTTGAGCCTCGAGCTGGATATCTGCAGACGCCATGGGATGAGTTTCTTGTGAGGAGGACAAATTCGAGGGGGTGGGAAGAGGTTGCGAAGCTTCGTTCCTTCTGTTTCCGTGTTCCCTTTATCTTTTCTTTTTTTTTCGTGTTATGTTCACTTGAGGGAGTGCGTCTTGGTCTCCTGTCCATTCTTATCTGTTGCCTTCAAGATGGATGACGGATGGTCGGAGCGACCCTTTTGTGGTGGGGCCCGGGGGGCGTTATAAGTCGGGTCGCACCTTGAGGCTTGATCATCAAACGTAAATGTCTCCTCTTGATGGGCATGTGATCCGGTGGGCAAGAAGGTTCTACATACTATGTAGTCAGAGTATGGGAGTTTGGTTCTTCAGTTTTAGTTGTCAAGTTCTCTAGTAGTGCATGGAGGACTGCTGTCTTTTGAGTCTCTATATCGTCGATCCGCGTCTTTGTGTTTAGCTGAGGTCTTGTGAGGAACCTTTGCTGCCTTTCGCGTTCACCACCTGTCCACTACAATCTTCTTTTCCACCGTACAACTTCGCACGCAGAGATACTTGCCTTGGAATTATCACTCTATGGCACCTTGCGTCCAATGTATGCACGTTTGATGTGTTCTTTCGGGGGCCATAGCCCATGATCGAGGAAGAGGTTCGTCTTGCCGCACATCGCGAGCCCTGTCATAACGTTGCCCAAACCCGAGAGTGAGTATCACCCAGCCTCTACATACAGTAGACACTTTTACGGCTTCATCGATGATCGAGTAGGATGCTAATTCGAAATATCCGCGCTCCGATGTAATTTCCAAGTGTCAGACGAATGCGCAAAACCACAGCAAAGCTTTTTAAAAACCACCGCAAAAAACTTTAGTTAGGGTTAGTGGTTAGTGGTTAGGATTAGGTGTTAAGGTTAGGATTAGGTGTTAGCCAGGTATGGAATATTTTGCTGTGGTTTTTAAAACCCTTTGCTGTGGTTTTGCGCACTCGTGTCAGACATCCGAGTGCCTCGGGCCGCCTGTGCAGGCCGGGGGGGGCGCGCAGACTGAGACATAAGACCAAGCGGCTTCAGCCTTCAACTTAACAAGCCCTGATACGAACATAACGCCCAAAGATTCCAAAAGAGAAAAAGTACCATAGACGAACGGTTCTGATTGGTGCATGTAGCAATCGAAGCGATCAAAGGGATGTGTTGCAGAGGCTATTCTGTTTCATGTTCTGTTGGAATTGCGAGCTGGTCGGCCCTCTCGTCGTTTGATCAGTCTGTGACAGAACAAGTCACACTCAGTCTCGACTCTCATGTCACATGTGAGTATATCTGTACGTCAGCACAATCGACGATATCGCCGACATTTGAAGGCCGTCTCGCGAAACAAATTTGAACCTTCCTCTGTAGTACAGACTTTGTACACAAATACTCTCTGTACGCATGTGTGTAGAGGTACATACGTAACTAGGAGGTACCTTAGGTAGGTACAGGTACCTCCAGGCGGTATCGATTCCGATTCCCCACCACGCACAGCGGCACAGGCGGGGCGATACAAATGAATGTGAAACGGGTGGGACAAATTGAGGACCGGCAAGCTCCCTTCAGGCTTAGCGCAATCGAATGGCAAGGCAAGCCATTTTCGCATCTCGGCAAGGTCAAGGCGTGTCGATTCTCTTTTCTTGTTTGCCGTCTGTCGTTGACCCGTTGACAAAACCTGGCTGTTGACAACATTGCCCACTCTCCAATGACTGCCAGCAGTTCTCCAGGAGAGTGCTATCAAAGAGGCCAGCATGTTCTCCGAGGACATGGCCGAATCTGCGCTCTCTGGGCCCGAAAACCATCTCTTACCCGACTACTGCCATGCCGATGAAACGACCGCGAAATCGAATGCGAGCTCGGCGAAGATTGGGAACAGGGTGGAAAGTCTCGATGGACTTCGCGGAATAGCTTGCATAGCTGTCTTCAACTACCATTTCTTTTGGCCATGGACAAAATCTATTATGCTAGGTTACGGTTTCCGGGCGCCTCTATCACTAGAAACTTACAACAACTGGCTCTCGTTGCCCATCATATGCCTGTTACATCGAGGAAGACCAATGGTCGCTATATTTTTCGCCATTTCAGGCTACGTTCTCTGTCGACACATCCTTAGATCAATCCACGACCGAAATTGGAATGCCGCATATCGATATCTCTCTTCCGCGGTGTTCAGGCGACTATTCCGTCTTTACATTCCACCCACAATAAGCATGCTTCTCGTGGCGTTGCTAGCCCAGACGGGAGCTTTTCGGTCGGAAAAGTCGGTGTACACTGGATACGACTCTGCGTATATCAATGGTAGTCTGTATGATGTTCGGCCTGGTAGTGACTGCGCTCCTGGTTCTATCCCTCTGGTTGGAGTACTTGGAGTTGCTAACTTCCTTGGACTGCCCAATCCGGAGCATTTGGGCAATAGTTCGGCCCTGTCCGATATGCTATGCTTAAGGCGCGTTTCAAAACGGATAAGCCCGTTTGACATGTATGACATGATGGCGCAGCTGGAACCGACCGCGAACATAAACTCGAATCCTCAAAACTTGTCTATAGCAGTCCGCCCTAGATATCAGAGCAAAGAGTCGAAAGAAATTTTACCCAACGCTGTCGGACGACGGAAATCAAATCTTACTACTTTGCACTGGGCTCGATTCGGGGGATCATGGGAGGAACATCCTTCCACCGACAAGAATCTGACCACCGCAATTCAAGACTTTTCGCGGGCCTACGTAGAGTGGGCCAATCCCTTCAATTTCAACCACTACCATACTAGATATGATCCGCACACATACACGATGCCAATCGAGTTACGCGGATCTATGCTCATTTACCTATTTCTATTAGGCACGTTAGGCATCAAGACAATATGGCGCCTCTCCATTGCGGGTGTCATTTCCGTCTATAGTCTTGTGATGGGTCGTTGGGATATGTCCATTTTTTTGGGGGCTACCATGCTATCGGATATCGAAATTTGGAGCTCTCCTAAATTCGCACCGATCATTGCTGACCACACAAGGGGCAGACGTTCATTCGAATCACAGCTGTCACCTCGGAGAACGGCAACCATGCGTTGGCTTGTTGCTGTTGTTGCTCTTTACCTGCTTTCCTATCCAGATGCTGGGGCCGAGTACACACCAGGCTTTGTATTTCTATCGCAACTCGTTCCAAGATACTACCCACCACTGTCGAGGTGGATGTTTTATCAGTCGATCGGAGCGTTGCTTTTGGTTCCCTGCATTCTCAAAAGTCGTCGGCTTTGCAAATTACTAGAGACCTCCGTGGCGCAGTACTTGGGTAAGATGAGTTTCTCAATCTATCTAGTACACGGACCACTGCTTCACAGCCTAGGATTCTGGATCATGCCGAGGCTGTTTGAGCGGTTTGGCCACACCGGAGGCTACCTTGTGGGATGGGCAGGCCTTTTCTCCACAACGATGTATCTAGCACACTGGTGGTACCAGAAGGTAGACGTTTGGAGTACCACAGTAGGAAAGCGTTTGGAGAAACACTTCGCAAATTGAGTTAACTCCGTCGAAAACGGATGATTATGGCATTTGAACAAATTCCACGACTTTGCCATTGACTATATGTATGTATGTAGTCAGAACGGCTCAATTACATTGAACACTGAACGAACAGGTCATCCGGAAGCTCCCTCCAAAGCTTCCTCCACATAAACGCATTATGAGCAAGATAAATGTGGTGCTCTACTTCCGAAATCGGGACTTCATTCGCCTGCGATGTTACATACACTCAGTGCACGACAGTAAGCTGACGTAGTAGGTACTGTAGGTACAAAGTCTGCTTCATTCTCGTATCATGGGAGAACCCCGCCTTTGGCAAATCATCAAAGCTGCAAGTGCAAGACATGGGGGGGCAATAACACGCAGGCATTTAAACTACACCGGGGTCTCCCAGGGATACGAGGGTTTCTACCGTCACTTGCTCTCCAGAATTGCGCGCTGAAAAGAGCTTGAAATCTTATCATCACCTCTTCCGCAATGCCCACCGACGCAATGGACGTTACTCCGCCCACCGTTTATTCGCTACCTGGATCTGTCAACATCCCGCTGGCAAGATTTCCTCCTCCTTCCGATGTTGGAGATGTCAATACTTGGCACGAGGCCAAGGCAGTGGTAGAGCGACTGAATAACAGCCTGAGCGATTTAACCTTCAAGTCTACCGCTAGTCTGTTTGCGAAGGATGGCTACTGGCGCGATCACCTGATGTTGTCATGGAACTTTCGGACCGTACAAGGCCCTGTCCAGATTGCGAATTTTCTTCAGGTTTGCGCTGAGTCAAAGGATGGACTTCGTCTGCAGAGAGTTGCCATTGACGAGTCACCATCCCGCCGACCAGCAACCGCGCCGCTCGACGGGACAGGTAAAGTGGTTGGCATACAAGCCTTTTTACGTATCGAAACTGTCCGCGGCACAGGAGACGGCCTGATTCGGCTAGCCCATGAAGACGGCGAGTGGAAAATCTTCACCATCTACACAAGTCTGCGGGGTTTGAAGGGCTACGAAGAGAGCACTTCCCATAACCGACCGCGGGGTGTGAGCCACGGAGGACAGCCTGGCAGAAAGAATTGGGCTGATAGGAGATTACTTGCTCGGAACTTTGAGGATGGCACTGAGCCTCAGGTTCTTATTGTCGGTAAGTGGCATTCTAATGTACCTCCAATTCACGACGCTGCACTGTGCAGACGAGCGGCTAACGTCGTCTTAGGCGCGGGGCAGGCTGGGCTGACGGCAGCTGTGCGGCTCAAGGCACTGGGAGTCAGTTCCCTCATCATTGATCGCAACGAACGTGTTGGAGACAATTGGCGAAACCGTTACCACCAGCTTGTCCTTCACGATCCGGTATGGTACGACCATATGCCATATCTAAACTTCCCGCCCCAGTGGCCTGTCTTTACCCCCAAGGATAAACTGGCAGATTGGTTCGAATCCTATGTTAGTATCATGGAGCTGAATGTGTGGATGAGAACTGAATTGGTCCGATCGTCCTGGGATGAGACCAAACGCACGTGGACCATCGAACTTGCGCGTCAAGGCAGTGATAGTGACGGTGCCAGCGAATCTCGAACCTTCCACCCCCGTCACGTCATTCAGGCCACTGGTCACTGTGGTGTGAAATGCTTGCCAGTGATCCCCGGAATGGAAAGTTTTGCCGGCCACCGCATTTGCCACTCTGCGGAGTTCCTCGGTGCTCGAGACGACGAGAAAGGAATGAAGGCTGTTGTGGTTGGGAGCTGTAACTCTGGCCTCGACATCGCACAAGAACTTTTCGAAAATGGCTATGATGTGACTATCGTGCAAAGGTCGAGCACAACTGTTGTTTCATCATACGCGATTACAGATATAGCCATGAAAGGGCTATATTCTGAAGATGGTCCACCTGTGGATGATGCCGATATGATCATGCACAGCATGCCAAACAGCGTGTTCAAGGCCATTCAGGTTGAAGTTGGAAAAGTTATGCGGGAGAATGACAAGGACCTTTTGAAAGGACTTGAAAAAGCTGGCTTCAAGATTGACAATGGCCCAGACGAATCGGGACTCTTCTACAAGTATTTTCAGAGAGGTGGAGGCTACTACATTGATGTAGGAGCCTCGAAGCTAATCACTGATGGGAAGATTAAGGTGAAGCAAGGTAAGGAAATCCGCGAAATCTTGCCTCGTGGTATGCGACTTTCCGACGGGACCGAGCTTGAAGCCGACCAAATTATCTTCGCGACGGGCTACCAAAGCATGCGAAGCCAGACGCGAGAACTTTTCGGAGACGCGATTGCGAAAAGGGTACATGACGTATGGGGTCTGAATGAGGAAGGTGAATGGCGAACAATATGGCAGAGAAGCGGACATCCTGGTCTCTGGTACCATGGGGGAAATATGGCGCTCTGCCGATACTACTCTCAACTATTGGCCCTTCAGATCAAAGGACTGGAGGAGGGCTTATACAAGTATGAAGAGGATTGATGGGGGATGGTTTGAGAGCCGAAAATTACTTCACGTCCTGATGTACATAGTCGGCGGCCAAAGTGTGCTGGGGATAGTAAATCACGAGCTGCGATACCTTCGCTACGCGTGCCGGAGCTCACGGCGTCTGATCAAGTTACGAAAGTGTTGGCAAAATCTTCGCGTCGTCTCGAAGTATTCCATTGCGACCCGTTTTTCTGAATGGTACAAGATATTATTAGAATCGTGCAGATCAGTTCCAACAGCTTTGATAATTAGAAATGCGATCGCATGACTGGCAGACGAGACATGCGATCTATGTTATTGCACAATGCAAGCTCTCCAAGTGGGATTTATAGTACATATGTAGAGGGCTAGAGGAACACGTTTTCCCAGACCACATGACTGTCTTCGAAGTGCAATTCACTGTCATCAACAGAACACGTTACACATCCACAGACTTCCCCAACCCCCAAGGCGAGTCGCGTACATACCTAGCGAAGCTGCTGGGGGTCACTCCGGTTACACCTACGGGCCTGGGTACAGGAGGTATTACAGAGTCCAGACTACCTACCTACAACCTAGTACAAGTACATACAGAGGCAGCCCCATGAGCCCATAGGTCCCGTTTCATTATCCTAGACAGCATCCCCAATCACAGTGCAGAGAGGTAGATCTCATACCTACAATACCCGCAAAATTGCAATTGGTCATTAACTGACCAGTGACCAGTGGACCACTGACGACAGGTGGATGAGTTTATGTTGCTCAAAAATCGTACTAGGCGACCGCGCCCTCGCATCCGTCCGCCTACAAACCGTGATCACCCTGCATTGGAGGCTACAGGTCACGGAGTTGCAATTTCACTTGGCATCAGGAGTCCAGGACTACCTCATATTGACATGGACCCTGACTCCCGCTGTTCCTCCTAATGCGGAGCGGGGGGCAGGAGTCTAGTACATATCGTACGCACGTAATTGATATCAATTCAAGGGGGTCAATTGCGCAGGGCACGAGCATGCCAATGACGTGACGTCGGCGGTCGCCGCGCACCTTCTTCTGGTGGAGACACATGCAGCTATGGCGGAAGGCGCGGAATGCGGGATAGGCACCTGATACTCGTTGCCGCTCAGGCAGAAAGTCTGACACTCCTACATCATCAAACCAGCTCAGGCGCCTTCGGGAACAAGTTTCAGGAAGTCGACATTGTCTGCAACCTCTGATCCCGCTAATTGGGACCTGTTGCAGCCCCCTTTTTGTTTTTAGACTTCTCGCATTATCGTGGCGCAATACCTAAACTCCTGGTCCCTCGGATCGAACCCGGATCTCTCTCAACGCAGTCGGCCTGATCGCCTAGAATGGCTGACCATCATGTGGAAGGCCCGACGTGCGGACGTAAGACGGCATTGGTAACGGGATCAGGAATAGGCGGTATTGGCGGCTCACTGGCAACGGAGTTGAACAACGCAGGTTACTTTGTCTTCTGCGCTGTGCGTCGAACATCTGCCATTGACAACCTGCTTCAACCGGGAATGGTCGCAGTTGAGCTTGATGTGCAATCGACTGAATCAGTCATGGCAGCCGTCAAGACAATATCAGAAATGACAAATGGAAGGCTCGACGTCTTGGTCAATAATGCTGGCTTTGCGACTCATCGACCGGCTCTAGATCTGGACGTCGACGGTGTTGTTGCTTCCATGTTCGATGTGAACGTTCTTGGGGTCATGAGAATGGTCAAGGCCTTTTCTGATCTGCTCATCAGCGCGAAAGGGTGCATCGTCAATATCGGCAGCGTGGCACCAATGGTGCCCCTCGTGTATTCTTCAGCCTACAACGCTACCAAGGCTGCACTTCACGCATATGGAGACTCTCTGTATATGGAGCTTAAACCACTCGGGTTAGCTGAAAGCGTTGATAGACCCTTCGATTTCCGTGCATGATCTTGATTACTTACAGTTCTACCAGTGTCGATGTGCTCACAATCATCACTGGCGGCGTCAAAAGCAATTTAGGCAAGAAAATGCAATGAGTCTTGAACCACGTCATCTCCCACTTTGCTGACGAGACATGTAGTCCGTGAGACCAAGCCTTCGCTTCCAGAAAACTCGAGATATTCGCCAGTTAAAGACCACTGGCTCCAAAGAGTCACCCTGTCTCAGGAGGGGGCAATGCCGACCATTGAGTACGCCCGAAGCGTGGTGAGGGCGATAGAAAAGAAGAAACGGCCTCTTTGGCTCTGGCGCGGTGGCTCAGTGTGGACCAGCTTCTTTCTATACTATCTGGTACCCCGAAGATTGCGTCTGTACATAATGGCACGGCGTTGTGGGCTCTCGGGTCTCACGCCGTAGACCTCTCATGTCAAAAACCTGTGTTGGTGCAGGTGCGTTGACTCGGATATGGATGTAATACTGTAGAGACGGAACTAACATTGCCACAAAGACTTCACCCATGCATTGTCATTGACCATGAAGACTTTCAATGGTTTTGACGCAATGGCTTATCATGCTCAATTCTCTATCTATATGCCTACTGCAACCCTTGAGCTTGGTATAGCGTGGGGGTGTCAGACATGTATTCGAGTTTTCCCGAGACAAGCTGAGCGCCCTGCTCAGCTAGTGAGCGGCGTCAAATACTTGTTCACAAATTGTAAGTTTAAGGAACGTTCGCCTTGGACGCCTTTTTCGCCGTTCGCCCACCAAATCCCCATCCAATCTGATGCGCGACGTGCGTGATGACGTCTAAGTCGTCTGCCCAAGCCCACACCAGTCCGGGGTTTTTCTGAAACATGCGACCGGCTGCGATGAGGTCGAGTGGTGTATCGTCATCGTCTTTTCCTCCTTCGATAACTGCCTGCGCTACGTCCCCGGTCATTATGCTCCCGACAGCACTGATCAACATGGTACTTCCAACAGCTGCCTTTATCTTTTTCGCAAAAGGCGCTTGGTAGCCTGGACCACTTTTCACTTTTTGTAGTGCATGAATGCCGCCGGTGGACACGTCCAGCACGTCGACTCCGCGCTGCGCGAAAAGCTTGGCCAGTCTGACACTGTCATCAACAGTCCAGTTAGGCTTGCCCTGCCATTCAGGGTTGGTGTCGAGCCAGTCAGTGGCACTGATACGGACAAACAGGGGCATGTCCTTTGGCATCACTTCTCGGGCATCGTCAACGAGCTCAAGTGCTAGCCGGGTACGATTCTCGAAGCTTCCTCCGTACTCGTCTGTTCGCTTATTCACGGCCGGCGAGAAAAAGCTCGATACGAGATATCCATGGGCAAAATGAAGCTCAATGATGTCGAAACCTGCAAGTATCGAGCGACGAATGGCAGAAACGAAGTCTTTCCTGAGTTGTGCAATATCAGCCGCGCTCATAGACCGCGGGCTTGGATAGTGCTCATCGAAAGGTTCGTCGCTAGGTCCAACCACTTCATTCGGCCAGCCACCGACTTCTTCAGTTGCTGTAGCACCTGAGCTGAGCCACGGTGCGACGGTAGAAGCTTTGCGACCGGCATGGGCAAGCTGAATTCCGATGAGCGCATTTTGACTGTGGGCAAATTCAACATGCTTCTTCAAGGTATCGACATGAGCGTCAAGCCAAATTCCTGAATCCTCCGGGGTGATACGACCATTGGCCTGTACAGCAGTAGCCTCCAGCATGGTAAAGCCCGGCTATTATAAGGTTCAAAGTCAGCTTTTCGTGTCAATTTTGCCGCCCTGCGCTGATCCACTCTAGGTAGATGAGGGTAAAGAAAGGACGAAAGACGCACCCCTCGCTGGATTATTCCGCCATAGTGGGTGATGTGCCATGGTGTATGAAACCCTTCATGTGCACTGTACTGACACATGGGGCTCACCCAAATACGATTCGGCAGCTGAATGCCCCGAATATTTAGAGGCGTAAAGAGTTTGGGGACTGGTTTGCCGGAGGGTTGAGGAATGACGGCACTGCCAGCCACAGGGTCCTGCTCGGGGGTAAAGAACGGAACACCCTTGGCAGAAACATTCGGAATCGATGATTCGCATTTTTCTGTCTTCTGGCCCGAGATGCCGTCGTCAGGATAACACATGCGTTGCGTTTCGTAGGCCGCCATTGTTCAATTAGGGGTTATTTTTGGAATAGGATCAATGCGGTTTGAGGTGCCTGGCGAGTTTAGAGGCGATGGTGTTATTAACGTTAATCTGGCTTGGTATCTGTTAATATATAGTATGCAGATATAGAAGACACTGTGTGTAAACTGACGACGTCTGATGGATAGTTATACAGTCCTGATGGCGAAACAGAGAACAGGAACAATTTGAGAACAGCAAGTAGTAAATAGTACATGCTTCAAACCATTTTAGGTGCGCCCAGCCAGCCTCTTTTAACTCCCGAGGCCACGACCACGATGATGGCCCGTAAAAGCTTTGGAGAGATCAATTAGACTGCTTCCGTCAGCAACATTTCTACATTTGTAAGCACCTTTTGCGAATTTGTCATCGGTGGTTCTTAAACCGTCTGCGTCATGATGCTATTGACGTCAAGACTGCGGAGTAGTACTGCGGAGCCCAACAGCGCTAGCCATCGTCCTAGAGTGGTAGACCCAGGTGAATACGACATCACTGTTCTACACATGAAACTCAATACACAGTATGTAACCTTACCTCATGGATGATAAAACACAGTCGTACGTACCTGTCTATGTAGCAGAGCTGTGCCGCATTCTTTGAGCAGAGCAGACCGCTAATTACAAATGGCATGACCACCCCTCCAGGTTTCAAGATGAACATCCTTCGTAGTTATCGATCCTGCAGCGTTTTGGAATGGGTTTTGAATGGGAATCCCAACACAAAGCGGTTGGGATGTGAGAAACAGCCTTGCTTGCAAATGCTGACAGCGCACATTGAATCGCACATTTCGTTAACTATTTTGAACATTGAGCCATGAATTCGGATTCTTCGGAACGGTCGCAAAGGATAAAGGCGCGTATGGTGCATGTGAGACGCGAAATGACCCCTTAAACGTGGAAATCCTGAAACGAGGTTTACCCATAAATTCGACCAGACGCGCGCGCAAGTCCTATGTCTTTTCTCTAATCACTATCAATCTCAATCATTATCTTGCTTCCGCTTTTCTTCATCACTTGACCAACCACTCCGCGACGATGCGTACAGATTTTGCTATCAACTTCGTGGCAATCGCGACAGCAGCTGCCTCGGCTACGTCAAAATGCCCGATGGTCTTCGACGGCAGGGTGCCAGTCAACTTTACCCTTGAACAGTTCGATGTGAAGAACAATATTTTCGATCCGTCGTTCGTGGTTGGTGCAAATCAGACCTTCAGCTCAGTTCTCCGATTCGTCAACCGTGGTCACTTGCGCTCTCTATATGACCGGGCCGGGGTGACCAAGCCAGTTGAAGTGACCATCAATGATAAATCGATATTTGCACCAAGCGCCAGCAATGTTCAGGTCGGGTTTCGCCGTACTGAACTGATGATTGCCTCCAATTCCGGAAAGGACGACTCCACAACTGGCATCAAAACATTGCGTTTCTCAATTGCGAAGGACCCGTCTCGGCCGTTAAATTTGGACTACGAGTATCAGCTTTCTTGGCTAGAGGACTCTAACTTCTCAATGAACCAGTTTGTTCTGAAGACTGGAAACATCACTGGTGTCAACACTGTGCATCCCGATTCTCTTACGTTGTTTGGCAACACAAACAAATTCGGCGATGTGTTGTTTACTACACCTTTTACTGCCGGAACGTTCCACAACTTTGCTCTCAAACTGGACTTTACTCGGAAGTAAGTAGTGAAATTTCCACCATAACGCGAAAAAAAAGCTGATCTTCGTATAGCACCACGGAGGTGCGGTACTCTACCGGGCTGCATCCCTTGAAGTCTGTCGCGGGGCCACGGGCCAATGATATCAGTGGTCAGGGCCAGTTTCACTTTGGACTTCTCAAGAAAGGGCTGAATGGTAATGGCGATTCGAAAAAAGGAACTCAGGACACCGGGATCAATGAAGGCATCATCTATGGGGGAATTTTCATGGAAGACAGTTCGAAGAAGTGTCGGTGCAACCACTAAGGAGTCGACGGTTGTACTATCATGGCGATAAGGCTGGCCATTCGCTGATTTCAAAATTGATCAATGATACAAATGTTGCAGCCTGCAGGCGGACCAGGCTAGAAATCAAGAACATCTCATGCGTTCCTTACCTTCCACATACGATATCTTATCATTCAAGTGCCCGGTCACCGTGGCAGACAGTGCCGGTCAGCCGTTGTTCCGTGTTCAGCCCGGAAAGGAACAAAATTGAAGAGTAGGTACGGAGTAGACATCATCACGATTCGATGGGTTACAATTACACGGTAGCTGCGCCCGAGAGTGATTTATACGAACGAAGTGTAGGGACTCGGGAGAGGTCTTTCGCAGTCGGTCCAGGAACGCGTCCGCTCGCTTTGGGCAAATTTAATCCATGCGAACTAGCACGCTTTAGCTAGCTCTGAGAATTGAGATCAGCGTCATGCAGGCTAGCTTAGCCTCCTATCGATACACTCCATTCAGGTTGGCCGTTATAAGTTGTGTAGTAGGTACACTAGACAAGGAGTATATTTAGCTTGCATGATAAATTTCCCGAAAGAAATCTTTATGAATCATGCCAAGGCCTGCGTATCAGCTCATCTGATTCTGGCACTCGAAGTGCACTCTTGAAGTTGATTGTGCTCCTATTTACGGACTCACGGAGTGTCACGGATTGTTGATATGTATCATGACAACGTCCCGAAATTCTTTTGCGGCCATTCCGGTTAGCTACCTGATGATTATCCGTTGCAATCCACTGCAATGCAAAACTGTAGGTGAACGCTGGTGGACAGTACTTTGTTGTCGACGGAGCATTTTAGATGGTGCAAATAACAATACTCGTGCTCACCGTGGAGTAATGACTGTCCCACACGATGTAACTGGCATTTCGATTTCTATCCAGGATCCAATATTGGCACGGGTCCGGGGTGAGTGTTCAGTTCGGTGGCAAGGAACTCTAATGTATCGAAGTAATTGGCGATTTTTAACAGAGTAGTATGGGATGCAAAGAGAAATGTGCAGCGTCGTTGAGAAACATAGACTTCGCAACGATTCAACAACAGCGTGCCGTACATACAAATTACAATGATTTAGGCTATAAAAAGATTTTTTGGTGACACTCCGTACTCCGTACTTTGTGAAACCTTGCACACCAATCGTACTCCGTGCTCTAGGTACGGACTCCGGAGTATGATGCTTTCGGCCTTCCTTCCATGGATGACTTGATCCATCCACCGGCCAGGAGACTTAAACAGACACCCTACGCGAGTATAAGTCGGGTCAAGATCAGCCACGGCCCACAGCCGACATGGCCCGCCGCCCACCACCGGGACCCAAGAACCGGTAGGTACATGTACATCCTAGATCCCTACGGAGTACCGAAGCAACTTGCAAATCAATGAGGTTACCATATGTACCGGAGATTAATGATCAGTGCATGTAAGGGTGCACAGTGAGTTGGAGTACGGAGTACACAACTAAACCATACGTCTGCAAATGTACGACTTGGTGTGAGCAATGCTGATGCACTACTCCGTACATACTCAAGAAATCGCTCCATTATTCTCAAGGCCTGATCATATCATGTACGAGCACTGAGAGATGCTGCAGAACCAGTACTCGCAACTTGACGATGAACAAGGACTGAACATATGAGGTACCTACCTGGTCGGACGACCCGCAATAATTTGCCTAGCCTGATCTGATCGGCGACCCGAGCAGCTGGGCGATGAAGAGGACATTGCCGGGGTGTCGCCTCATCCGAGTCATGGACAGGGGGGGTTAGCTTTAGCTACGCTACCTAATGCTATGCCGTCGATCCGAATCAATGACATGAAAAGGCCGGCGCGAACGTTCTGCAAAGGGGTTCATTTTGGGCTGCGGTCTTGGAGCCAGCCGGACTTGTTCTGTGCGTCATGCGTGCTACATTAGCGCTGTCATATGGGGACCGAGACGATCCCTTTGGCCCTGATACCTACTCCGTACATACCTACATACACACTCCGTAGAGTCCTGGCAATGATGCGACCCCAACCTCGGCCGACTTGCTGGCGACTAACAGGTATTAGTTATGTGCACCCCCCCTTTGGACTTTGAGGTTCCCGTCATGGCGTTGAAGATTCCGTGAAAGATGGACCTTCTAGCATCCCAACACGAGTAATTTTCTTCCACGCTAATGATATGGAAGATGACTTGAGACGAATCTACACAGAGAGACTTTCTTATGGCACTTGTTACAAGACTTGTACTGCCACTTCGCCGAACTCGTTGCTATTCTCTCAACCACTACCCAACGTTCATTTTCGTTCCTCTGCTGCCCATCAATCTACTCGGAGATCGCAAACTATCAACTCAAGCCACCGACATTTGCTCTCGAAAAGCCTCACGACAATGGGCTCACTCCCTGTTCTACCCCGGAGTAGGAACTACATGGACTGGTCCGCAGACGACACCATCGCAGCCATCCGCAACAAGACCGTTACGGCTCGCGAGTATATATCCAACGTCCTCGATCGTGCGCAGCTGGCGAAGCCGCTAAACGCCTTCATCAGACTTCTGCCAGACGAGGCCCTATCCGCCGCAGATAAAATCGACCATGCCATCGCACATGGTCATGACCTTCCGCCTCTCGCCGGCCTGGCCATTGTCACCAAGGATAACATCAACCAGGCTGGCATTCCCACAACTGGTGGAACAGCCGCTCTCCTGAATAACCGGCCGTCAAAGACCGCACCCAGCCTGAGGAGGCTCATGCAGGCTGGAGCTATAGTCATTGGCCGCGCAAATATGCATGAGCTTGCCTTTGGAATCACGAGCACAAACCTGCAACCGTTCGCGAACGCAGTACACAATCCCTACGACATAAACATGATACCGGGCGGATCATCGGGCGGAACGGCCGCGGCGATTTCCTCTCGTGTAGTGACATGTGGCCTTGGCACAGACACGGGAGGGTCAGCCCGAATCCCTGCGGCTTTGACTGGCATTGCGGGCTTTCGTCCCTCGGTCGGTGACGGCAGCGACGACCGACGATACCACGACACCCACGCCGTGGTGCCTATCAGCCACACTCGCGACACTATCGGACCGTTGGGCCGGACAGTTGCTGACATCACACTCCTCGATTCCATCATCTCTCGACGGCCTCGCGTCCAGCCCACTGAGCTCAGCGGTCTGCGACTTGGCATTCCGCCTGTCCTATGGTCCGGTTTAGACGAGAACCTTGAGAAGGTTCTTCTGTCTGTCAACGATAGACTCCGAGATGCGGGTGTTGTCCTCGTCAAGGACGATATTCCCAACCTGCTGGAATTGGATAGCACAATTGGCAATCCAATCGCTCTACACGAACCCATCGCCGATATGCCAGCTTACCTCAAGAAATCGCATACCAAGAACGTAGATCTCAAAAAGATCGTCGATGGCATCGCCAGCCCTGACGTCAAGAAACTATTCGACCTCGTCCTGAGCGACGCCCTCGGGGCGGAGTACAAAGACGTCATGAAAGTTCGACGACCCGCTCTCCAGAAACTTTTTTCGACTTACTTTGCTGAGAAACACATCGATGCCATCTTGTTTCCTACGACCATCTTGCCCGCGGTACCGATCGATTATCTCAACGGTTCTGGAAATGTGACGATCAATGGGGGGCCACCAATGGATGCTTTCGCCACCTACACTAGAAACTCGGGCCCCGGAAGCAATGCAGGGATTCCGGGCTTGAGTATTCCAGCAGGGTTGACTCCTGCGGGCTTGCCTATCGGCATCGAAATTAACGGTCCTCTTGGAAGCGATGACCGGTTACTCGCGATCGGTCTCGCTATCGAATCTCTGTTGGGTCCTTTACCTCCACCCAAGCTTTGAGCAGCACACCAGTATTGATGGAGATACATGGGCGCTGCAACCGTCGATGAGGACTGTGCCATAAAAATCGTCATCCGTCTATTCTTTTGTCTCAATACTTATTGGCAAGGCCACAAGAAATGGCCAAAAGATTATTCTTTCCTTTGTAAATATACTACATGTACATTACCTAGTTTGTAACTCCTAATGTAATTGTTTCTACCCCTTGACTCATCGGAAACGTAACTCGTAGATGGTAAGAACTCAAGTCTGTACGCAATGTACGCAATGTACGCAATGTACGCAATGTACGCAATGTACGCAATGTACGCAATGTACGCACTGTACACAATGTACACAATGTTCTTGCTAATAAACTTACAATGCATCCGTGTCGGTGGACCGTAGGAGCACCTAATCCTACTATGTATTGAGTCGGAGAAACTTGACGAAGCAACCTAAAAGCATGTCGCAGATAATTGAGCAGGGTAGCCCGATATATTTTGTTTCGCAAGCGCTATTTAGCCGAACAACTTGTGCGAATCGTGATGAGGTGATGTGGTA
Organism: Claviceps aff. humidiphila group G2b; assembly: GCA_018360325.1. Classification (NCBI taxonomy): domain Eukaryota; kingdom Fungi; phylum Ascomycota; class Sordariomycetes; order Hypocreales; family Clavicipitaceae; genus Claviceps; species Claviceps aff. humidiphila group G2b. The sequence continues at coordinate 48,547 of SRQG01000157.1, forward strand.
TTGAAGGCAGGTGATAACCCTTCAGTATATTGGTTCGCACCCAAAAGCATACAGCAAATAACGAGAAGATAATGGACCCCAGGGGCCAACTTTTACAATCATTTGACCCATTCTTATCCAAGTCATGTCATGACTTTACTAATCCGCAAACACCGTTGTCCTATCGCCAAACGTACAAGTCATAAATTTGTTTCAAAAGCCTAATGCTGAGAGATGTTGTCCTTGAACGCCGTTGGTATGTTTAGTTTTAACAAGATTAAGATTCGAAAGACTCTGGAAATTCCCAGGTCTTGGTGAAGACAAAAGCTTCATACTTTGTTCATGGCTGCGGCGTATGCGGCCTCGTTCGTGATTGTCGCGTTGTTGCTTGTACCAGCGTGTGTCACGTTTTCCACGATGCTTTCTTCGCTGTCGTTAATGGTGGTCCAGCCTGGTGGATTCGGTCTTTTGCCATCTCTTTTCAATCGGTCCAATCGGTAGCCTTTCCGGCCTATTGTCACAACAGAAAGGCCTTTCTGTTTAGAATTCACGTCGTTGGAAGATTGTTGTTTAGAAACGGCGGTCTGCGCAATAAAAGTGCACTTTCGGATGATCCAAGGGCCCAAAATCGGAGCATTTACGGATATTACCCCAACAAACTATGATGAAGTAAGTATTTGTTCATCATCATCTATATTGACGACAGAAGCGTCCAGCTCTCACCGTTTCGCGAATGGCCCAAATGGTAGAAACGTCTACATCAGAGGACTTCTTAATTGACAACACACAGCGCAGAAGGCTTGCGGCAACAACAAAAATGCCGGTCGTGAGCCAAAATCCGTATATTATCTTTCTGTTCACGCGTCAGCCGCCGAGTAATGCGAGTTGTCAGACTTGTCGGAAGCTTACCGTGATAAAGGCAACTGTACTACCCACAAGAGAGGTAAAGGGATGTATAAAATGAGAAGATCGGTTCTGTTTCAGAGCTTTTAGTTAGCCACGTATTTAGTAGAACCTGGGCCTTGAGACTGTGGAAGTTAGTATAACATACGACACATTGGTGACAACCAAAGTGAGAAAAATCTGATCTGGACTGCCGCACTCATCTAATACCTATCGTCAGCAACAAATTTTCCAATGACGACGAGATAACGAGACCGAACTCACCGCCGGGATAAGGCCAAATTTGCCAGTTCCTTTGGAAAGGAAGGCACCGTAGCAAAACGACTCCGATTGTAGCGATGTACGAACATACACAAGCCACAGCGGCAATATAAACCAATCGCTTTTGTTTCGTGACAAGACTGGATTGAATGTTAGGCGATCGAGGCACGAGGGATGTCGAGTAAGTTGTAAATGCTCCAAATTTGAACCGGACTCACGTAAGTCGCCGATAGAAGAAAAGAATGCATCCTTTCAAACACCAGATAAGTGTGATGTAGAGACACCAGCCCGCGATATCGGCCTTTGCGCCATTCGTGATTGAGGTTCTTTCATCGTCCGTGAGGGCCAGGGCCTTCGCCTCTGTCATTCCCACGATAGATCCCCAACGTCCTGAACGATTTCACGTCATGTCAGAATGCGTGTGGCGTGTAGAAAGCGCGGGAGATGGGCTCGACTTATTCATACCTATCAGTTCCAACATTACCGTCTCACCCTAGAATAAGATCATGGCTGATTAGCGGATTCGTCTCGTAGGAACGATTGATACGGATGGGCGTGGGGGTTCGTACTGTTAAGAAGAGCACGGCCGCAACAGCGAAGTAGTCGTCTCCCTGCCAGTCCCATCCCACCAGGCTCGTTCGATACGCAATTCGGCCCAAGAGAATGACGACACCTATCGCATATTCCGTCCAGGCTTCGACCTGGAATGGTGTCGTCACCATGATGTTTTTCACGTTCAACACAAAGGCGAAAGAACAAGGACGTTGGCAGTATCGCACCGCTGCCGTCAAGGTGTTGGGGAGGGGCGGCGGAGAGTGCGTTGCCTGGTAGAGACTGCGTCGAAGGGGATCGTAAATTCATATCAGATTTAGAGTGGAAGCTGCCTGCCATTTGAACTTGATTGAACAGCAGGGACCGCGAGCTTTGCTGGGTCCAGGTCGCTGGCTGAAAGGGGATTGCTTCCATCGCGCGCGAATCTTTCCGACTCGGGCACCCTGCCAGCCGAGTATCAAATCGCAGTGTGGTACATACATACCTACCTGGTAGATGTCGATGAAGCCGAAGGGATTGTGGATGTGGCACCCCGGCGTTACGGATGGCTTACAGCCTCTCCGTGCGCTTCGTTAAAGCCGCCGGCCCCTGAGATGAGCAGACCGACCCGATCAGACGTGTTATTGGTTCGTGGTCGACTTTGCGGGGAAGGGGGGGTCTCGTTATCCTATCGGGATGGAGTCATGCACAAGCCGGGGTATCTCACTCTGGGCAATGCCATGTAACTTATAAGTCCCGAGTGAAGAAAAAATACCCGTTTCTGATTTACGGAGTAGGCTCCGGAGAGCACGCGCAACTCTAGGTATGTACATCGTAGATTCAAATGAGAATTACGCGCTAAAGTTCCTCAATCATGGCGACAGCTGCGAGAATCAGGACGCATGAATGGAGTCATACGCCTGGTCGCCTCCAGAATCTTTCTGGTGGAAAGAGCCAATCGGCTGCCTCGCAAATTACTCACGTATCGTCTTACGTCCTGCACCCCCCCTGGTCTGCCTTGATCGGTTCAGGAATATGTACATACCTTAGCGGCGAGCGCCATGAACGGAGATGCACATGTTAGCACCAGCCTCACAGTCAAGTAAAAGTTCCCTCGATGAGAGACTCCTGTATCATTCACTCCTAATTCTGATCGTGACTTCTAGACTACCAGTGTTTGACATTTGTCGCAGTTGCTTCATGTGCACTGTCCTTCACGATAGCCAATGCTCCTGCAAGAACCCCTTTCAAATCACATCATGGCTTTTGGGGATTCGCGCAGAGAAGAGTGACGCGACGCTTTGCATCTGATTTTGTGGGAGGATATGATCTACATAGGTACCTACGGAATACTTGTGGTTGAATTGGTATGTAAAATGAACCTGAAATGGGGGACATACTCAACTACAGTCACCTACTAGGTAGTTACGTAACCTCTTCCTGCAAGCGCAGCGCAACACTACCTAGTCATGAAGCACTTGAATCGAGTGATTCTAAGCTACGAACGATTACCTACAGACACGTACCTAGAAGGTACATACGATGTGAACTGCGAACTTACAGGATAACTTTGAATCTACGGAGCACACCTAGGTACTCTGTATTAGTACTCTCCTTGCTAAGTTGCTTTTTGCGTTGTGCAGTCCTGTCAGAAAATAAGTTGCAAGGATGGACCTCGCGAAGATCAAGAGGCGGATGGTCTAGTCTAGTCGCGACAAGAAGGATCGAACAGCCTGATGGCTAGTGGGGCTAAGTGCTTGGTTCAAATGCAGATCTCCAGTCTCCTCGTTCCTGCACGAGGTTCCTTCGCAGTTTACTTACATTTAGCCAGTGTCCATTCAGCCGGAGGCATGGACCCTCTGTCGACAAAATCTGGTTCGATCAGCGACTCAACATTGGCTTCAACAAGCCCAGAGTACCTAGATACGTACATATCAAGATTGTGCATCAAAAAAGTTCAATTGCGTCAAATCTCGAGGCTTTCATCGATCCTACGCCTACGCACTCTAATTAGTTGCAACTTGCAACTTGCAAGGCTGCGATTCCGCTTCTATCAAAAGCTGCGCAACGCGCTTGATATATGTAGAGTATTGTTATTTCTACCACCCCATATTACTATTCATACCACCTGTCCCACTAATATCCTTTTTCGGTCGACCCTTTTCCGTCGCGCCGTACACCCAGCTACCGGCCACCGCATTGTACACATGGCAATTGCACGCAATCTTTTCTTCCATGCAAATCCTATTCTTCAACAAACGAGAATTTTGCCATCACGATGGAGCCCCAACGAACACTCGAGCTTGCGGACTACGACGCTGAAGCTGAAGCTATGCCTGCTAAGTGCTCAGCAATCATATACAGAAGAAATGTCGGCGGTCGCACACCAGACTGCCGCAGTCGACTCAATTGGACCCGTTCGATGATCTGATTATGCGACTTCTTGCAAATATTCTATGGTGATAATTACGCCATCTCTCGAAGGCTCGTATTCTCAAGAAAGTTGGAACAGTGGAATCAAGACTAGCTACATATGTTCTTGCATGCGATCGTGGCTAGCGGCGCCCGTCTGCCGCTGCGAGCGTTGGACTCAGGAATACGCGAATCATTGACTGCTCCGCCAAAATTATAGCGTCGACTTCCGAGAGAGTCCAGGGGATGATAGATATTGTTTTACTCTAGGGCAGCATGGCCACGGTCCGTCTCGCTGTTCATCGCCCTCGAACGCCAGCCCAGAGTGAAACTGCGAAGAGGCCAGAATCGTTCGGCCTGGGAACCGATGAAATCTCTGAGAGACGTTGTATATGGTTCTTAATACTTATGAGAGACTTAGTTACAATGATGGAGTGATGATCAAGCTTGACGAGCTCGGCGGCCATACAACCACTCAGGCCTTCATCAATGAACTTCAGTACCGCAACCTCAGACATCGCGTGTTGGAAACTGTTGCTCAATTGCGTAGTCTAAGATTCCAGCTAAGTTCAACTGTACTATTATTGAATTGATGTTGTTCATTGCGTTTCTTGTTAAATTTGTTTTGTTTTTTCTCTAATGTTATTCACCGATGTCAAGCGCCAACGAAGATGGAAGATGTGATGGCCGGTAGCTGGGTGTACGGCGCGACGGAAACGGGTCGACCGAAAAAGGATATTAGTAGGACAGGTGGTATGAATAGTAATATGGGGTGGTAGAAATAACAATACTCTATATGTATAGCTTCAACGCAACATATTCTCATGACATGACTACCTACATATATATCATTGGAACGCTGTTAGCCGCTCCTTACTTGTTGGTAGACAACTGGACGAGCAGAGCGCTTAGTATTACAGCGCCATCACCGAGTCAATCATCAGTATCACGGTTCACCGACACTAAGAATCTCGTGGCTCCTCTATGAAGAAATCTTGGCCCGACAAGGTTGTCGCCGAAGCGGGAAATTCCCTCGTTGCCGTTCTGCAAGAGGCACTTCCTGCAAATTGCAATTGATACTGAGCTCTCGTTCACATGATCACACCTGTGACCTAAGGTCAAACTTTACCCCAAAGCTAAATGAGTCGAGATCGTCGGGCTTTCGGTACCAATACGGCCCGCAGTTCCATGTAAGCAGCTGGTCTTCGCTTTGAGTCTGGCTGAGACAACACCAAAAGTATGGGACCCGTTCATGTTCCTGACCGGACCTGACGAGCTGACCGGCAGCATGGTCGATCTGCCGTCTGGTCTTTGAGCCTTTGAGGCCTGGTTTTGTACATTGCCAATAGGCAGTTTTCTCAGCGAGACCTCAGACAATCCATATTCGTCAGTACGAGCTATCAAGGCCGATCGCAAGCCGGATAGATCATGGAAGCGGTCGGTATGCGTAGGGTAGTCGCTAGTACCCAGTCAGGACTCAGCAGCGAGCAAGGTAGATACTAGGTATGTAACAAGGATGGTTCGAAACCGAGCCAAGAGAACATTCCGGACAACTGGTAAGTCATGTTGCTTTCACTTCGTCTCCGAGAACAGGAATACAACACTGGCAATCGCTTTCAAAATGTTCAACTATCTAACACAAAGAGAAAATGTAGAACACGTATGTAGTTCCAATTCCCAACAAGCTGGAACGGCACCATCATGGGGCTCTTCGATTAGACTCACTGAGTGTAGGAGCGCAAAATTGATTTTAACCTGTATGGGTTACTAGTTAGAGGTGTTGATGATAGTGCTTCTAGTGACGGCGAAATAACACCGAGAGGCGAAGACAACGACTCATTTACAGAAACAGCATCACACATAACTTAGGATGACTATGCTCAGAAGTGGGATTGTCCACTGTCTGTAGCTGATGGTTTGAACACAACAGCTCCTCTTCCAACCTTAGATCAGTACTTTGAAAGGCACTGTGCCATTGACGATGATCCGCAAGGTTCGCAAGAACATGCGAGGTCATAAGATGATACACGAAAGAGCCGAGATGCTCAAAGAGGGAAGGAAGGAGTGCGGATTGAATACTGGTCGGTTCTGCGCAAATGCAGTTCAGATCTTCACCTTTACACGTTCATCTAATTAGCGGAAGCGGAAGATGCATGGGGAGTGCTTTCAATGTACACCATCGGCTGTCACTGCGACAAAAAGAGCCAGCGCACCTTACGGAGGGCTTGAAGTCACCCCCCAAGAGGATCTGATGCAAGTGCCCCAACAATAGATGTACGAAGAAATCACGCGATGGGCGATCAATGAATGCAAGCAAGACAAGACGTGAGGACAATTGTGCGGTTTGAAGAAAGAGGGCTCTCCGGAGAAGGGTAGTAGCAAATAACAATCACTGTTGCGTTTGAACTTGAAGTGTGTCCAGTAGTTCACATTCGACGAGAACAATGCCTTTGAGCGATTCAAAGCTCATGTTGGGCGCGAGCCGAACTCCAAGGAAGAGGAATAATTGGATTGACCTCTGCGGCAACATCTGTGGCTCACGCTTGCGGCTCACGCTTGCGGCTCACGCTTGCGGCTCACGCTTGCAAGTTGCGGCTCACGATTTTCGGACTTTCATGGCTCTTGCCGGTAGAATTGATATGGCGCGTAGGCCAAGGCTACCTTTCAGTCGACCTTATTAGACTTCATGACTAGGTAAGGCATCACAAGGTCCGGGGTTTGCTGTATGTGTGCAATTGCATGCATACTCTGCAGTACAGCAGGGTGCCCCCCGCATTTCACTGCCGCTCCGGTGGGCGATGAAGAGGCATCGATGGAAACTTCATACCAGTCACTTTCATCAGTTCAGTGGACCGCGACAAAGGCCAGATTATCACGAAGCGTACCTATAACCTAATGAATAGAGATTCAGCCCTGAGAACTAGTCGGTAGTGAGCTTAAGAAGAAATTCGAAATATCCGCGGACCACGCTCCTGAGGCGACAGACATCCAAGTCGCCTGACTGTCCGAGGCCCGCGAGGATCTGATAGATCTTGACGCGGGCGTTCCACTGGGCGAGAATAAAGGCCGAGTTCTTTCTCACAATATCTCCTCGGTCGGCTGGGAACGTTACGAAGGTATCTGGTACCTGGAGAGACCCCCACGCGGCCTACCTATGAGGGCTGGATGACCAGCAGAATCCGTCATCGCGGGGCGAATAGGAGTCAAAAAGGGCAATGATACTTTAGGTACTTTGCTCGAGTTCTGCATGTTGGTTTCGAGAGAACCATAGCTGCGTCCATCTGCGCAGCCAGCCTAGTAAATGGAGCATGAGCTTCCAAAGCCGTCTTGATTGCGTTCCGGCAATGGGATCGCGTGAAAACCAATTGTCACGTGCTGATGACTAATGCGCCGGTCGCGTGGCCTGTGTGGTTTGCTGGAGTGAGGCAAAGGGTCAACATCGGAAATGGTTTTCAGATAACAATGAAACAAATCATTGATTACACCGATTCATAATATCCCATGCAAAATTTTGTAGATCTGACAGATCTACACCGGGGAAACGACGCAGAGACATCAACGGACGCAGTACCCACACCCGACGGGTCACGGCCTTCATCTTAGCAACACCAGGATCGCGATCGAGACCAGCTCGAAGACGACCGACGTGACGATGCGCGATAGCGGCCGCCCTGGAAGTCGTCTCGCGAGGTGATTCAGAATCAGGAATGGGGAACGATCATGGAAACAATAGGTCTCTGCGCGAGGACTGTCCATCAAAGAGCTGGGAAGACCATATGTCCCGGCGGTTGCCAAAGCATCATTCAAGGCTCTCGATACGAGCTGGAGCTAGATGGCACCGGTCGCTCGACACAGACCAGGTTAGAGATATGAAGAACCTTCTCGGAATGGATTGATCGAAGCGCATGTCACCAGGGAACCGACTTCTCTGCCTGTACAACGGCGCCGATACAGCTCGACGCTACGAAGTGGTTCGATTAAAACCCTTATTAGCATCTACATCACTGGCCAATAGCATCCTCCTCGGCATATGAGGGCTAGCTGGCCAACATCGCATCGCCGCGCTGCGAGAAGCGTCAGTATTACAGCAAGCGAACTTGTGGCTATGATGGACCTGCGAGCTACATATATACATAATCAACGAGGTAAATATTTGTCTTCTGCTAGCTTACTCGGATAAAGACGAGCCCTGTGAGAGTTTCCATGATGACACTATAGATATGTTGCGCAGGCATCCTACCTGCACCGGATGATGCGGCCCAGCCGCACCGACCCAATAATCCCGATAGTCACACGAAGGCGTGGTCTGCTAACCTCGGTCGGTGATGCCAAATATGATGCCTTCTTGCAGCATATGACGACAGCCAACCATCGCGACCGCATCGAATCATAAACAAGGTCACACGTCCAAATCATGGCCCAAGTTCATCAACATGACATTGCATGCAGTATGGATCGACCCCGAGATGTTGACGACCCTATTTTGGCAGAGTTATGAGCCCTCAGTCTCAGCCACCAATGCTTACAAGACAGTGGAAACGCCGCATAATTCGGCGCGGAGCAACGATGCCTCGAATTTCATGACTAGTGAGAAACAGGTTGTCACACGCAGAACATCATCGCAGACTTTGCACGAGACCAAGCGGCCGATCTCGATGGCTGTTCCGTAGCCCTACATCATTCACAGGAGCTTCTACGCTAGACTCGACGGCCCCTGACTACGCAACACGCTTTGTCTATGGCATATGGACTCGTGGATCAGAGGCTTGGACTGAGGCGAATGACTTTGCCGGAGTAGGGTTGGCAATTTGTTCCGGGATGTTCCATGATACAACATAGGGAAGACCCTGGGCCGTGACCTGGACAAGTGACTCTGTGACTTGATGTGGCAGGTGGAAGTCACGCTGGTCAGCTGTCGTCATATACTGATAGAAGGCATCTTGAACGGCATCGCTGATCGATGTCACATCGAATTGAGTGCATTCTCTTGAGCGTCTGTTGCTTCGCCCCAGTTCCGACCTGCGGGAAGAAAAATCTTGTTACTACCTAACTCAGTACGATTTCGAAATTGGCCATTAGGTTATCATCAGCAGGTATCCGCAGGTCTCAGCCGGTCTCAGCAGGGCCACGAACCAACATTCTTGGCCGGCTGTGAGTGAAGATATGAAGGACATGGCTCACGTGCGGATCTTTGCCAAGTTTGGAAAGCGAGGCTACAACAGCCATACGGCGAGTGAACGGGGCTTACGGTGCCGGATCGCCCATTTCACGAATCCATTTGATTTTACAATGGGTTGATCACTGATTCAGAGTTGGAAAGGTCACATTTATGGCGTCATTTCTTGATCAACTCGGCCAGATCCTCAGAGGTTATTGTCACAGACCGACCGTTGCGTTCGCCAGTGGGTTCCGGAGGTCAGTTGATCTCGAGACCGAGACGATGAAAGTGACGACTCCAGTAGTGACGGCAGTGACGGCATAGACAGCGAAGGATCGAGAGACGACGAGGGCGATGCAAGAGAGCGATATCAACACTCGCAAGCTTTTCCATCACCGCAGAAAAAGACTCACGATGGTGGCCGACAACCTGAAGAAACGCAAGGTTGCTCAACGTGAACTCAAGTGGTACCGACCGTATCTAGTGAAACAAAGCACAAGCAATGCGAATCGCACATCGTGTTTCCAAATCAGGCACCCAAGGTCTGGCAAATCCAGAACTCGATATACGACGAAGTCGAAATATAGTGGCGTAAGAAGCCCACGTTCATGCCAATCTTTGTATGACTGAAACAAACTGCGGACAGGCTGTGAAAATCGCGGGCAGTGTACAACTTATGCTGATTCAACGGTGGGTCGTCGGTGTTTTCCGGCAACGGGTCGGCAGACGATCATCTTGTTGCCACCATTGGTAGCGCAGCCATTGCATCACTAATTCTTCATCTTGCGATGTAATAGTAATACACATCTATCAATTGACGAACATCGTAACGGTTTTCTGGCTTCTCTATTCCATAGGTAGTTTTGGAGATGGGTAAAGGCCAGGTGATCCCTGGAGGGAAGCTGCGCAGCCGAAAACTTTTGTTGACCTCTCTGTGAGCAATGAGGGCTCTTTTTGCTGTCTATCATATAATGTTTGTCATTTGAACCGAAGATTCCGCCTTCATACTGGCCCTCCTATCTCCCTTCCAAGCTCCAGCATTGAGCGTGGCCCCGTCAGCCCTCCTAGCACGCCAAAGCGAAAAATGCTCGATCACTTTGCCAGCCGCTGGTCCATGATGGCGCCGTCAAATATACATACTACGGGACGCTTGCCGTGGCAATGGGGCAACAATTACATAGTGCGATCTGCCAACAGTCATTTCATTCGCATAACCAAGTGATCTAGGTGTAGCCATCGCTATCTGTCACAAATTTGCCCACAGTTGAGGAGCCGAAGCGCTTCGTTGCCGACGTACGATCCTCTTCAGCAACGCGTACGCCGGCGAGGGGCACGACCCGGCATCCTTTAGCCGAGCCTGTCGCCGCCATTCAACCTCGACTCGCACCAAAGAAGCCGGCAATTAGAGGCAACCTTCTCAGTCGCGATGACAGCCGTTCACAATTCTTCAGTCTTGTACCATCCCCTGGCGAAAGTCCATCCCAGGTAGCAGCGAGAATGAGCAAGAATACAGATACAGCGCCGCAATCGAACCGCGAGGAGAAATTCCAATACACAGATTCCGTCAATGACCTCTATGATTGACGAGAAATAGGCAAGAGAACATCGAACTGAATCTTCGCCAACGCCTAAGCCACGGCAAAGTGATCCGAACCCGCCGGCCCATCTCGACTCTGATCCCGAAGCGTCTTCAGAGATGAGGCAGACATCGAGCCTACATTACGAGCACAAGCATCACCAATATATGGGTTTCAGCCAAAGTGAATTGACATTGATCTCCAACATCCTACACCGTCTCATCTCTCTTCCACACAGTCAACTGAGGCCATCGCGCCCCCTGCCTGCTTTGGCCAATACCGCCCGTCATCAGTCTCCGACGACACACGAATCCAACGGCGACTCAGATATATTTTGACGCCTCCGGGAATCGTTCAATCTTGCCATCTGATGCCGTCCAGATGGTAAACAGTCTTGATATGCGATGTATCCAGGATTACTTCTTGACTTCGAGCGTTCACTTCGCAAAATAGGGTCAAGGAACGCCGGACGATGTCACACAAACTGTTCTACTATTCATGTCGATAGTGGGTGTATCTATCAGGACTAATCCGAGCCAGAGGCTCGAATCCACCTCGCGCAAAGAGAACAAGGTCATCGCCCAAGGTGCCAAGCAAGTCGTCGAATTGGTCAAAATTTTGGTGGTCTCCCGTTCCATGACGACACCCACGACGCCGATTTATCAGCTGTCGTCCGTTGCGACGGACGACTTCGGACTCTGACACTCGCGAGAAGAAGATCTAGTCCCGAAAGATTGACAAGGAGAATACCTGTGTGCTCGATTTCGAGCCCATGACGCGAGATACCTGAGCTCTACTCGCAGTCAGAAAGCCATTGAACGCACGCACGCACAATATTGTAGGATAAAGGGCTTCTCCCCTTCATCATAGGGGCTTCTTCTTCCCTTCCCTCTTCCCTCACTAATTCTAAGCTAACCCTTGATAAGCGGGAGGCGATTGGTTTGGAAAGCGGAATGTTCGTCGCTGAGTCGCCTTTTGGATAGCCATAATGGCCCTCCTGGAGGCTTGAATACAAGAGCAACATGGGTTTGCCCGCGCGGTGATATACCTACCTACAACAGGTATGTATGTCACCACCCCACCCTTTTCCGCGCCAAACTTGCGCCACCTACATATCTCGATTCTCTTCCGTACAGGTACTCTGCTGCCCACGGGCCACGGGATAGTTATGTAGGTATGTAGGCTAATCCCACTTCTACTGTTCCTTTCTTCTCTTCTTTCTTAGATACCTGACATACCTATGTGATTCAATATCAAAGCCAACTGCGAAAGCCAACCGCACAACCACCTTAGCTTTCTGTTTTCCCCTGAAGACCTTTTAGCAAAAAGCACACACCTCACAACCACACTCTACTAAAAGTCATGATCATTGATCAAAGCTAAGTTACTAACTGCGCAAAAGCCAACCGCACAACCACCTAAGCTTTCAATCTTCCCCTAATAAAGACCTTTCTTTGAGTTCCAGAACGGGAATTATTCCCAGAAGTAAGTATTGGACTCTGGAGAAGAAGACCTTCCCTGGCACCGATCCAGTTGATGTTTGCCCTGCTAATAGTCAGCTCTCACTTGTAGCATCTTACTGTTCATTAGCCGAGTCTCCAGTAACACACCCCTGCGAAGATTCCCAAGTTGTTCAAGATGCTTCCCAATGTTTCGATCGATCACCGTGATGGTAGCGACTACTCCAATGAAGCATCTTCAGAAGACTACAACGATTCCTTCGGACCATTTTCTGATGAGTAAGACAATGCCATTGAACGCTTTCCACATGAAGAAGATAATCCGGACGATGAAGTCTACAACCCAACGGTTGTGGGAAGTCAATGGAACGTCGGCCACAAGGGCGGGGACTACAGATACAATGGTAAGACCACTCCCTAGGCGCGAACTAAGTATGCGCGTTGCTAACCTCACCGGTGAATATAGCGCAAAAAATCATCGACAGAGTGTTCCGCCCCTCAATTAACTCGGCTGCAGTCATTCAGATGCTGCACAACCGGAACTCGATCGACTTCGGATCAAATGGATCCCGAGGTCGGCAGTGGAATTCAGCGTCCACATCCGCACGGACTTATTCCTCGGTTTTTTAAGCATCGTCGGTCCACCTGGAGAGGCCATATCAAAGCTGGATTATCCGCTCTTGAAATGTCTTTTTCGAACTGGGCTGAACCATATGGCATACGCAGCAAAGCATTCTTTGGGGATCAACTTCAAGCTCACTGGTCGGACCTTTCGCCTAGCTAAGACAGAAAACCGTGACACCTGGTTCATTGCCATGCACCCTAAGCCGTCCGTTACGTGTGAGGACTCAAGGCCTCACCATAATCTCACGCAAGGACTTGCAGCCGACAGCGGGACGCTGAAAGAGCGGCCGACTTGCCTCGCAGCCTACATAACCGACACCTTCAAGGACCCCATGCTCATCGGCCAGTGGCCACTGGGTGGAACCAAGTTGGCGCCCGGAAGCAAATACAGTCAAACATTGCCTCAAACAGCATGGGCTGTGTTCCAACTTCCAAGACCGGTTTTATTTAATGCAAGGGTGGTCCGCCTGGTCGCAACGGCACTCAGGCGATTCATTTTGGACCACAAATGAACCCGCCTTCCACTGTTACTTCTACGGGCAGAACCAGCCCATTGGGATGAGCACACTCCTCGTACGGAATGAACAGAGATTGAATGGGAGACTCACGAGCCGCCTCCGGGCGCAGACGAAGACAGCTCGGAAGACAAGAACTCGAAATACAGCGACGAGGATGTCAGTATGGAATACCACGAGGAGATTCCAGACAGTGACGAGGATGTCGATATGGATGACAGCACGTCGTCGCAACGCCAGACCAACAGGGTACCTTCTAGCCGAACTTGGCGAGCCAGTACCGGCGAGGACTCTCATCGCCATCGTCGCAGAGGCTACAGAGGCCGCAGAGCAGCATGTTTAGCCGCTCAAGACCAGTTGATCTATGTGATGATATAGCTTCGGTTTCCGTCTCATGTGAGTCCTGATCTAAAACGCGGTGCCGAATCCTTGCGACCGTGCCAAGGTGTCGCAGAACCCTTTCTGGCAGATGGCGGTCGGACCCAGTAAAATGTAGCCACCAAGTCTATCCAAGACTGCGACGGCCTCAGAGTCGGCAAGATTGAGACCAACTTTGCCTCCCGAATCAAATCTCTTACGCATCTCATCAAGTGCGAACTCAAACAGACGAGAGTATGCGCAAATGATGCCCGGGAAAATGCCGATCGGCATCGACCAGAAAATTTACGTAAAAGCCGCTCTCTCACAGAGGAAGAACCTCATGAGCTGGATCATGAGTCTCATCACGACTCTGAAGGTGCGGCAGTTATGTGTGACTCGCCACATGTCAATTGACACGACTTGTTCGATAAGGTAAGGCGCTTTCCCCCTTATGATGATATCTTGAATTTGTCGGTTCTCCCGAGCAAATGGCTTGGAGTCGGTCGCTTTGTTAGGAGTCCGACCTCCGATAATTTATCCTGCGAAGAAGTAGCTGCAACCCAAAGCGGCGGCCAGTTTTTTACACTGGTTCTTGTAGCGGCAGAAGACAAATCATCTTTGCCTCGGGCCGCAATACGTCCATTTGTTCCTTGAAGACTTTGATCGCCTCTTCGATGAGCTTTCCGTCCGCGACTGTGGACTTGACCATGTATCGGATAGACTTCCCCGTGCGGTACTAGCCTTTATCAGCCAGCACGAGTCTTGGACGAGCAACATTGTCTCTTTAAACTCCCGCTCCATGTGCAGTGGTAGTGTGGCGGTTAGCATGATCGTGGGCGCGCTGATCGATCTGAGTTTTGGCAGACGTGTCAACTTGGGACGCCAGCTGTGCGCCGTGATTGCCAGGTGGCATTTGTCTAAGAAGACTCGTCGTAGCCATCCTGTCTCGGTCATCAGCGTGGTGTAATGGAAGAATTGGTCGGTCAGGTTGTCGGCGCTGCGCCCAATCCTCAGCAGCGGGACAGAGCCGTCCGGAAAGCCTTGGGGTTGGCTGATCTGGCGTCGGTAGCCTACAAATCCCCTGAACAGGAGCAGGCGCTTGAGCGTATCATGAACGACCCGGTTAATTCAGGGGAAGACCATTTGACTTTTGTGGCCCAGCAGCCATGTCTGAGACGACGACGTGGAGGAATTTGCCATTGAAAATCAACCTCTGGAGATATCCCAGGGGCTACGCCTGCGATATCAATTGCTGCCGAAGTCCGACTCGGCCCTGACGTCGTGAACTTTTGTACGATGACTGTGAAGGTGAGACCCGTTGGGCGTCAAGTTATGGAGAGTCCGACAATTCGTCTGACGCGCCTTCGCTCGCCGAGCCTTGATCC